>JABSTR010000115.1:0-58954 GCA_013339765.2 Haemaphysalis longicornis
GTAGCCGACGAAAAGAAGAAAACAAAACGTCTTCGACGAAGACAATATACGGCAGATACGGGCGCTTGTATGAATTCTATCTTGCCATCGTGCACGACTGCTTAACGCCACGTTTTCTTTTTTGTTGTTAAACTAGCTGGTGGTTCGCGGTGCACCGGTTCACCACGAAGGCAACGTTTTCATAGGCACGCTCAAAAAACATTTGAAGCTCTTCAAACACTTGTGATTTGAACTAATGGTAAAAGTAATAAAATCATAGTCTCTAATGAGTTACCCCCCAAATATTACCTTGTTCGTAACTACAACCTTGGCCTGCGGAATAGCAGGCACAACCCGTTCCGGCAAAAATACGCTTTACTTTTCTTTTTTCTTTTTAGTTTTAAAACAGCCTGTTTTTGTTTTCCGCTTACTTAATTGCACACTATTCTTCGTGTTTTTGTGGCACTTTGTTTAAGTGTGCGGTCACTAAAACGTTTCAATCCAAGCCAATGATGAAACTAAGGCGAGCGCGATGTATAATGGCGGTCCATGACGACACAGATGACCTTGATGTGAGCCGCATAGACGCTAGCGCCAAATTCCTCTCTAGCGTATACTATAAGAAATTCTATGCTGCTCCCCTAGGGGAGCTATATACAGGAACTCTACCGACACTCGCCTGTGCAGGAACTCTACCGACAGGAACTCTATATACAGGAACTCTAGCGACACTCGTTGGCTGCTGCTTTGCCACCTGTGTATTTTTCGAATTGTTAGGGGAACACAAGTTCCCTCCAATAAAGTTGTTTTTCTTAAAGACAGCTGCGTCGTCTTTGGCTACGTCACCATAGTCTCATGCTCAAAAATCAGGGATTTCTTGTTTGCGTTACACGACTTGGCGGGCAGGGTTACAAAATTTGGCAATTTCTCGCCAAATTGTTGAATTTTAGGAGCTCGTGGAGACGAGAACGTTAGTGCGGCGACATCACACGGCTATTTTTGGCTCCTTATAGATATGGTGAGTTTAAATATTTCCACGCCCTGTCCGACACCGTATATGTTCCATATAAGATGCCTAATTCTCGTTTCTGCCTGGGTGCTGCGGAAGGGATACGGCGCCAAAGAGATCTTTCTGGTAGCCTTTCATTCACTCCAGCCGCGCAGACGAAAGTGCAGGAAAATCAGAAAAATATTCAGGAAGGCGGTCAAGATCTGGCAGAGTCAAGCATATATAGGGCCCAGCGAATTACATTCCACAGTGGGTGTTGATCTTCCCTTTCTGACCATGCTCCAAGGTCAGCGCTCCCATGAGGTTTCTTGGGTACACCTTTTTCTTCCTACATTTCACAATTTAGTTGTGATAAGCATCTTTCCTACCAGCCGGGTCTTCTAAAGTAGAAGCGCAAACGCATATTAGGTGCGACTAAGCACCGTTTTCCCTTACACCGTCATTTAGGCAGCGTTGTCCAGCGCTGTAAATTTTTTCCTTGTGTAGACAATTTGTGCTTGTACTTGTAGTACTTTGTGCCCGCTGACAACCGCGCAACCATACAATTTAAAAGGCAGAGCCAGAAATATACGAACATGCTTGTACAAAATGTTTCAGCTTGAATATGTCTGCGCCAAACAGCCACACTAAACTATTTCATTCAAAAATAAAGTGACATCGCGTTATTTGTAACGCTGACACGAATTAAATAACGGGCTGGCACCAAGTTCAATGTTTCAGGTGAAATAACCAGCCGTACAAAGTGTTAAGAGCGTCCTCTAATTTCGAAATCTTCACAATCGCAGACTTAGAACGACGCACTTATGTCGTCCACTGTTTCTGCTGGCCAGAGCAACGCGTGTGGACACTTCACTCTGCTCCAACTCGAGCAAACTCTGTACCAAGTGGAAATGCCGAACTGGGCATCCTGCTGTAATGTGATTATTGAGTGTTGAACATATCATTTTCTAAAAAAAACATTTAGTATTCACCATCTTAAAGCACCAAGCACCGACTGCACCTGGGTTTTATGCTGGATGTGGATTCAATCATGATGGCTGTGACAAAAACACTAAAAAACAGATGCTTCGAGTCATGAAGCCTTGACATATTTTAACAGCGCAGTTTTCGTAAGTCTGCTCTAGATCGTGCATCACGTAGGCGGCTTCGAAGAAACTGGTTCCCCGACCCACTAATAGAGGGTGCAGTGGTCTTGGAGGGGCGGGTTCCTCCTCCTCCCGCCAAGGGAGAGCGAGCGCCCGAGTGCGTTCTCGGGCGAGCGCACGTTGTCGTTCGAGCCGAAACAAGAGTCCCGATGTTTTAGCAGATTTCCCACTGGGTGGAGCTGCGTAATTTTGTTCTTTTCCAGGTCACATAATAGATATAGAAGCCCTTAGTTGGTAATATAACTTCTACATCGGAGGGCTTTTATTAGGACCACTTTTTCTCAAATAATATGTAATCTTTGTCAAATTTCTAAAAAATTCCCCGCATTTTCCCGAGGGGAAGAATGTGAAAGTGCGAATGCACGAGTTGAATTTGCGCGGTTCGGTAATGTTCGCGAAAGAGAGATCACACACACACACACACAACTACAAAGAAAGAAAGATGCATTTATTCACAGACACCTATTTGTGTTGTCGTTGTACTTGATTGCTAGAGCGGATCTCAGCTTTGAAATTTCGTGTCAGTACTCCTTTAAGCGGGTGCATTAGCCCTTCTCACGCCCGATTCTTGGCCAATCCCCCACGTGGGTATGTGCCATGTCAGCGGCCAGGCAGCGCGCGCCCATCTCCCCCCGTTGCCAAGGAAGACGAGGAGCTGCGTAAGACGAGGAGATTCCTGGCCAATCCCCCACGTGGGTATGTGCCATGTCAGCGGCCAGGCTGCGCGCGCCCATCTCCACGTGCGCGGACATCGCCGGTGGACGCAGGTTCAGGGTCGCTTAAGAAGTGCATTCGCACTTAAAAAACTGCAGTATAAAATTACCGGAAACTGTACCTGCCACAACGAATGCACTACAATGCCGACGTAAGTTTCAGGAGCTGCTTCAATTACCGATCGCTATAAATGGTGAGTCATGAATAAAACAAACCAATAAAAGCATTGACGAAAGTAAAATGAAAAAAAAATTTCCGCGCCTTCCCGCGAGGGGAACACGAGTAAATGCAGAGCATTGGGGGTCGTTAACGCTGCGTGAAGTCGCGTTAGGGTGGGTAGTTGGGTCGTAGTTGCCTTGGTGTTGGTTTGGGGTAGAGAGAGGAGAGTAAAGTCGCGTTAGGGTGGAGCGAGCGTCAACCAAGGAAGGAAGGAGCAACGCAGTGACTGAAGCACGAGCGACCGCTAGCCGCTTTAGTTTTGCAGCGCGCGCAGTTGAGGGAGAGCAGTACGGGGGGGAGAGCGCGCATGCGCAAGCAGCGCGCGCCCTTTCACGCCCCACCGCGGTGCTATCACGCACCTGTTACGCCGAGACCGCGACGGAGCGAATGGGCTGACTACGACGCATGCGCGCGCCAGCTTGTTGAGAGAGAGGAGGGAAGGAGGAGAGGCGCACCTGCTGCGGACGCGGAGCTGTTGACGCCGTCCGACGCAGGAAGAGGCGAGGCTAAGAAATGCTCTGCATTTAAAAACATGAATCTAATCACGCATTTCTGTTTTTGACCGGACACTAGCCTACGGCTATCGGATAAAATACTTCTTGCATTACTCCCAGAAACACTCAATAAAGTTGCCTTATGATGATGATGATGATGATATTATTGCAGCCCTTTGGTAAACGATTTCCTAACTTGAAACGTGTAACAAGAAAAGTAAAGAAAATAGTTTCATGCAACACTTGTATCACGTAACCTCTAACCATGTCGGTAATCACGTTTACTCGCTTCACCAGTGGTATTGGATGCGTGTAACTGATTTTGTTGCCCATAAGTATCAAAAGTTGGCCTTTGACATTCCCATTCCTTGCTATTTTTATTCGTGCAAACTCGATTCCATAACGCGTGCAAGTGGTGGTGGTAGCACGACCATCAATTAACTGAAGTGTGATTAAACACGAATTCCCGCGCCAGACGGGTGCTACTAGCGCCCGAGCACGCACTGCAAGCGTAGCCGCTGCTCGCCGCAACAGTGCGTAAAAGCGCCCCTAGCGGCCTGGCGCGAAACGAGACTCTGCGCAAGCGCTTCCATAGAGCGCCGCTGGCTGAGCAGGTCCGATGTAAAGTTGGTCGTGGGTGGTAGCCATCACATCCGTCGAGACAGAAGAAGCTGGCGAGAAATTCTTCGACTTGCGGTCTCTATGGCAACGTCTCCAGCGTTGTGAACGCAGCTCTGTTTACACCCTGTCTCCACTCTGCCCTTCGGTTCTCTTCCATTCCTCACTTCACTGACAGAGTGATCCGAAAATGAATAGAGCATCGCAGGAATTAGGCGGACATGCACCATCTATTTCTCAAGCAATAAAAACCTCCTCATCTAAATTCTCTAATGCATCGAGGACTTCCTATATTAACGAGCTGTTGACCCAACTGTCAAGAGCATGATTGCGGGCTTCAGTTTTCCTCTTGCTTAAGTGCACTTACTAACGACGCACACGCAGAAAGAAAGAAGTCAAAATTACAAATTCGTTTACCACAACTAACTGCCCAGTGTACTCCTGCTGGGGACCACCAAACAAAAGCGTTCTCGCCGGACATATTTGTCGAACTCCGCTTCCTGGAGCGTGAACTTCTGCAAACAAATTCCAGCATAAATCTCGGCGCAGTGTCTGGACGAGACGCTTCAGCTCACAGAATCGCAAGCTCCCTTTAAACTTATCTCCTCCGCTATGGGAATCCCTTTCATATCGTTTCATTATTTCTTGGTGCTCGTAACTACAAACTCAGATGGCATTTTTTGCCAGACAGCTTTTGTGCGATTGCTCGAAAATTCCCAATGCCCCGCCATGACGGGAGAGCGCTCCAGTATTGTCGCACTGCCCTCAAGTGGGCTAACTAAAAAGTGAACCCGAATTACAGATATAGGCGAAATACAAAATCAGCAGTGGAGCTGGCGGATTAAGGAGTTATACTGCTAGCGGCAGAAACTTTGTCGTGTTTAAAAGTCATTCCTAGTAAAACAAGCAGATACGCTGCCACATTTTTACGTGGAATTACTGTTCCTTTTGAATGTTTCTCTAGAATCACGGTGATACACTGCCGCGCAGCACGGATGACAACAACTATACCGACATTTTTGTACTCGACGGCTAACGCGGAGTGTTCCTTACGGCACTTCTCCGTTTCACAAGTCTTACGTGGTGTCATTGGGGGAACATGTTTTTATTGTATTTTTGCTGTTTTTGTTAATTGATGGCGGTGCTTGAGGAAATGGATCCTTGTGAATTCTATACCTGATTCCCAATTCGTTTTTTTTTTATTTTTGCCAGAAGACCTGGACGGTGCTGTGCAAGATGGACGCGCGGGGTTTTGTTATTTCATTTTCACATTTTTTCAGGTGTATTTTTTTGTTTTTTGTTATTCACCTGAGAATGGCGATTTAGGTGGACAACCTCAATTTTTGAATTTTCATACTGCACTTCGCTTAACTACTTAGCGCAAATGTGTTGCTGAGGAAACATTTTGCACTCAATATATGAAGTGTGACAAGAAAGTATAATACCCTCAGGGCGATCCCTACTATCCGAGCGGAGGACTGTACACCGACTCCGTTGCAAGTGTCTACTTCCCTGCTAGCCAGAATAATTACCAGCGCACCGCGTAACGCGTTTTAATTTAACTATACTCAAGGTACCAATCATCCACGTTTATACTATCCTAGCTATTGCATGTTTAAACTGGAATAAATATACATTCTTTTACGGGTGTAAGGTCTCACGTTTGCGGTGGAGCATACGCCGAGCGATGCTAATGCACAAAAAATTGACCGCATATATGCTCACTTCGCTTCAAACGTCGTCGAAAGATGATAGTCTTGTGCGACCACTGCTACATAAATGCATCTCTTCTCTCCCAGGCCCATCTGTCACTGTTTTCCACCACCATCTCTCTCCCCCCACGATAAACAGGGTGGAGTTTTGCTCCAGTCAATTCAATTTTGCCGCTTTCCACTGCACGCGTGCTCTCTATGGGAACCTTTTTTACGGTGAGATTTATTAAAATACCAGCGTGAAGCAACAGCGATGGTCGCTAGCGCTTTTTGAATTTTTGGATTAAAACATCGTTTTCAACGCGTATTTTTTTTCGATCCCAAAAATCAAGCAGCCAGGTATAATTAAAAGAACACGGCAAATACCATTTATGTATTATTGTTTCGCCTCAAATATGTCTAATGTTTTCTTTTTGCTCAAGAATGTCGACAAGTATGAAGTTTGATTCTATATTTAGTGGTTTGGAAAAGTTTAGCCTATTTAAAACTCTCGTTCAAGAAGTCTTTTAACTTTTATCCGGAAGCTCAATCGAATGTCACCGACAGACAGACAGACAGACAGACAGACAGACAGACAGACAGACAGACAGACAGACAGACAGACAGACAGACAGACAAATTTTTGGGTTTAAGTAGCCCAAGAAAGACTCCCGTTTTCCAAAGCGTCCCTGCCTCAAAACCCCAGCCAAGGCAATTCCCCCAGCGCCTGCAAAACATGGTTTTAACGCGAAAGCTTTCTTATAGTGCTTTCCATTGGGTGAACAGGAGCACTTCTAACTGCACCCAAACTGCTCTCGCGAGTTCTGGCGTCTTCCAGTGATCGCGCCGAGAGCAGCCAAGAGCAGTTCTCGGTGCTCCGTCGCCAGCGGCGGAGTAACAGGGAACGCCGAGGAAGTCACATGACCTCTTTTACGTCATTTCTGGTTTTATCCCCGGGTGGCGGAGGAAAAATGGCGGAATCCAGCAGCCGCGATAGTCGCTCAGTGCGTACGGCAGCAGCTAAGCGTGGCCGACTGGACGATGCTGCTACTTTTAGATGATGAAAGCACCACAGATTCAAGCGCAAACTCATCATCGGACAGCAGCAGCAGCAGCGACGACGACGACGATTTGACATTGCATGAGTTTATGTTCGAGCACCTGTTCACCCCGCCGGAGCAGCGACCGAAGGTAGAGTCGTATCTGGAAAAGACGGCGGATGCTGTTATCGTTCGCAGCTAATTTTAGGGAGATACGATAGTGACCCTATCATGGACATGAACATCCGCTCGGCTTCTTCATTCGTCGCAATGCGGAAGGCAGACACAAAACCACCGGCACGTATCTGGCAAAACTGGCGAGGAACAGCGTGCGGAAAACACGAGCGCGCGAAATGCTCCGGGAAGCGAGAGCGGGAAAAGTTTGGTCGCACGACTCTTGACATCACGCCCTCCCCCTCTTTTCACTGCTCCCGGAGCAGCGCGAATGTTTCATTCGCGGAACGAAAGCACACGTCCCCGTTACTCCCGTGTGCTGCTCTGGCTGCTCGCTCCACTTGCTCCTGTTCTCCCAATGGAATTCGCCATTAGTGGGCCCGATGTAGTCCTGTCAAGAAAACAATGCATTCTCTCATAGACCGGTTGGTCGACGTAAAGTTTCCTGGTAAGATCTCTGGAGACACAGCGCGTGCATGAAACCGCGGTTCAATCGGGTCAAAACGATTACTTGAAAGTGCGAAAGAACAACGGTTCTAGACAAGATAACACACGCATCGATCATGAAGGAGGAATACAACGGCATACCTTAAAGTCAGAGACCACGCATCAGTATACATTTAGATCGCTCGTAGATGCGTTCACTTAGTGCGCGAATAATCGTCGCACGGGTTCGCTCTTCATTTGCTATTTGGGGATTGAAGGCTTCACGATCGATTGGACGCACTTTCCGCGAAGGTTGGACGCACTTTCAGCGAAGGTTTTGACGCACTTTTCGCGCGGTTTGGTGCCAGCGCGGTTTCGCGCTTCTCTGAACTTCTTTGAGGAAGGGATGGTGAAGTTTTGCGTGCGGCGCCACCATCATGCATGCTCAATTAATCGGTCTCAATGTGCCACGCTATCAACACAAGTGATGGGTTGTACGCGGTAGCCAGCCGACCTGCACTGAAGTGGGAAAGGGTGCGCTCGCGCAATGTCCCCTTCTCTACAGCAGGTACTCTTCCGTCGGACAGCGACGCAGTGCAGTTTATTCGCTGGTGGCACATCGGATTGAATTCTCCGGTGGAGTGCGCACGCGTACAGCTGGAAATCAAATAAGCCAGGGCGCGTGAGGGGTTGCAAAACCCAACACTGCACAGTTGAGACGCAGCATTTTAGCCGTCGGGACTTAGCAGTGCGTGTGCGCGTTTTTGTAGGCTTGCCGCCACGCCACTCTCTTTGCTTGCAGGGTAAAGGCTGAGTACATGCGGCTTTAGGCGCTGGTGCTCGCTTTTTTCATTACTGTTCACCTGAAGAGCGCAGTTACGCCGGTCCCGGCAGGCTAAGCGTTTGGTGCTTTATTTTCCCTTATTAGACGGGTAACGCATTGCCGGGAGATCTTTTATTTGTTTTTAACATTGTAGTGTTCACCGCTGCTGAAATATGGCGTTGTTAGCGTATACGACGTCCGGCCAGTTGCGGTTTTCACTTCGGCTTGACAAAGCAAATTGCTTTGCGAGATCGTGATAATACCTGACATTTGCGTCGTTCCTCTCACAAGAGAGAGAGAGGTAGAGCGTCTCTGTGTGTGTCCGGCAACCAAGCAGAGCACGTGGCTAATGAGCCCAAGAACAGTAAGAGCAAGAATCAAAACCCAGAAAGGCTAGCGATTAAGGCACCGTCTGACACGGTGAATAAAGAAAGAAACCTTAGCACCAAACGCTGCATGTAATTAGCTTGTATGCAGCAAACGAGTAGTATTAGGGTTAGCAAGCATGAAAAGAGGCGCAAGCACAGTGAGGTGTCTCGGCATCACAAGTGCGTCGTTAGAGGCCGCGGGGATGTTTTTCGCCACCGTTGGCATGCCCCGCCTTATTAATGCGCCAGCGCCTTTGCCCCGTAGCTGAGCCGCCAAAAGTGCAATGGATGTGTTTTCAGGAAAATGCTCAGTGGCTCAAGTTCACATAATTACCCGTTATGGTGGTATAAATTTGTTTATTTAAAATTAAATAATAATAGCTACAGTAGATAGTAAAGAGTAATAGTAAAGCGTAAAAATAAACAAAATAATCTAACAAACTCTATGAAGTCCCTCCAATCTAATGCGCTGCTCCCACGATAAAGACAAAAATGGCTGCACTTTGGATATGCAAAGAAAAAGCTTGGCCTAGTCTGGTTGAGTCTTGGTTGCGCTTGGTTAACCTTTGATGTAGCTGTATTGCCGACCACCACGGCTCAAAGCCGTTCGGTCCCGTGCAACGCTCTCATAAGGAGGCACGGCCTCGCTTTCATTCACGGCGAACACGGCGTTCCTCTTTCACGGCGAACAAGGCGCAAGACGAGTCACGTAGCCAGAGACGACCCAGCGGTGCATGCGTGGGACGCTGCGGGGGTGGTCGGATGCCGATCAGCTGATCGGCCGCAACCGCCGCTCCCGCGGCCGCTCATGGTTGATCAGAACGAAAACAGGGCATTGCGCGCAGCGCCGAAAGCGGGCCCGGCGAATCATGCGATGCGCTTCGAGGGGTGTGTCGCAGGGTGTGTGTCTCCGGTCAAAAGGTGAACTTGCGCATCCGCGACGAAACAACTGGACGAAAGCAGCAAAGCTTTGCTTTGAAAATAAAATACCGAAGCCAGCTAGGCGGCTTTACGCGCCAACTCGTCACGAGTTCTGTGATATGTGCCTTCATGATGGACTCAGGGTTAACTTGCGCCGAAATATCAGCCCTCAGGTGTTGTCTTTTCCCACCTCCATCCGAAAACCTGTCGCTGCCTCTGGGATCAAACCCGCTTCCTTGTGCTCAGCAACGCAATGAGAATACCGAAGCACCCACCGCGGTGGCTCATTGGCTAAGGCGTTGCGCTGCTGAGCACGAGGTCGCGGGTTCGATTCCCGGCCGCGGCGGCCGCTTTTCTGATGGAGGCGAAAAGCAAAAACGCCCGTGTGTACGAGATTTCGGCGCGCGTTAAAGACCCCAGGTGGTCAAAATTAAACCTGAGCCCTCCACTACGGTGCGCCTCATAGCCTGCGTTGCGTCGGCGCGTTAAACCCTACAATCAATCAACCAATCGAGAATACCGAAGCAAAAACAAACATTAAATAGCCAAGTATCACCAACCGTGTATCTCCTTGTATCGGCACAGAATTGAGTATTTGGCACTTTAAGAAATTCTATGGTCGTAGTGCTCCAAATGTTGATCATCTGTCAGAAAGCAAAAAAATACGAAAAGCTACAAAAAGAACTGATAAAATCCCACAGATCCAATTCAGCGCCATTGGCGTATAGGAAACACCGAAAAAGCGAACATAAGAAAAAATCCGCCAAAAAGCGACCCACACTTTATTACCTCACATTTCGCCAACAGAATTCATAATTCGCAAATTTAAGATATTTCATGGTTATAGTAGCCTAAATGTACAAAACGGGTGAAAAATCCTCAGGCTCGAATTTAAGTCATTTTTTCAGAGGGACACGTTTCTCGCGTTATGTGAATATCCCCATCCACTGTGATTGTCCTCTCGCTACAGAATATATATAGAAAAGACACTATGCACTTGTCGCTATTTTCAATTCGGAAGGTTGGGAGAAGGAGGTACAGTCCTGCGAGGACCGTACCCCCGACTAAATATAGTTACTTCCGAACATTCCCCGGGACGAGGTATGGATATGGCGCTCAACTACTTTCTAGAGGAGTGAAGCAGAATATGATGACGAGTGGTCAATGCGATTCTCATTCACAGCACGAAGAGGCAAATGGGTCAGTCTTTAACACAAATCCAGAATAAACTACGCGAGGAGGGTAAAAATTAAGATTGCTGCACGGGCTGTATTTAAGGTATATTGGAAATAAAAGAACGAACATTTACGAAAATCGGTGGCGCAACGAAAGTAACAAAAGTTAAGGCATCTGATTACTTCCTGTGATATGACATCCTCTAAGTATTCCCTCTAACCGCCTCCTCGCGCATAGGTCTATCTTGCAAATACCGCCTCTCCGACGGGGCGAATATCTTGCTTCTCCATAGAAAAAAAGACTCTGCATAGTCAAATAGAAATCTAACACACCAAGGTGAAGCACAATGCAATAAGTGCGATTACGCCCTCGTTAAATCGAGGTTACCCTAACCAAGATTGTTCTGCGCTTGGCTGGACTCAGAAAATATTTGTTGGTTCGTTTACGCGCATAAAAAAAGCGGGCAGCCACAAATACCTCCCTTCTTATTAGAGGGAGGGAGGGAGCGAAAGCTTTAAGGAATACTGAAGATGTTGGTAGACACCTGCTTTATGCGGGGCTTGCACGAAACATAGGCGAGCGATTTCATGCAGAGTTAAAACGGAAACCCAGTCAAAGCGACGGGAACAAAGCAACGCAGCATCCCTGTGCACCCTTCGTTCCTATTTATCGCTCAGGCACAGTTTTTCTTCCGTGATATAAATTTAATTTACTCTTGCGCTACGGCGCCCGAGAGGTTTAAGCGCAGGCGCGTAACCATGTATTGCTAACCACGAGGAGAAGTTTGGTCTTGTTAAAGCCCGCCAGAAAAGAAAAGTGCAAATTTATTAGGGTACTCAGCTTGAGCGTCGGCAGGGCGGTGCAAAATGGGCACTGCCCCCCCCCCCCCCCCCTGCTCACCCACACCAGACCAATTGCTACCTTCCCCTCCCCCTCCCCTCCCCCCGCAATGCAACGGTTTACACCCACCCCCCCCCCCCCCCCCCCCCCGGAGACGAATTCCTGCCGACGCTCGCGGCACCCAGGCCAACATACTTGCTTTGAATGCGAAAGCAAGATGGCTTCCCCTGGCGGCACTTATCAGACTTTTTTACTGGTATATCGTGTATAGGTCTCTTTCTTCGCTTTCCTTTGCTGCCGCTCACTGGTTGCGAGATTGAAAACCACTCTGAACTCCGTACTGAGAGGCTACTAATCTGTATAATGGTAGCGCTATGGATCGACCATGACAGAGAGAGAGAGAGAGAGAGAGAGAGAGAGAGAGAGAGAGAGAGAGAGAGAGATATGCTAGCTATATAGATCTAGAGTATTATAATTTCTTCTCTGAAACAGCCGGCAGTCTGGGCCTTCGTGCACAGTCTCTTCATTGGGAGGCGGCTGCTCCGTACAACTCCCAGAGGTCCACACTAACACGAAGGCAGTGGGCCGCCAAAAGTTCTTGCGTCGATTTCACATCTACGCCAGGACCCGGGTTCAACCAGTCCTCCCAGGAAGCGATGCGGGAACGCAGGTGTGGTGGTAGGTCTGGCGGATTGCACTCCCAGTAAAGGTGTCGTGCTGATGGGTAGGAAGAGCGGTTGGGTGTAGGGCAAGTGGGACGCGAGAGGATGCCATGCATGTAGTGGATACGGGAGGGAGTTAGCAGTGAACACGGATATGTCGAACACGGCTATATCGAATTATTGTCTATATCGAACACTGCAAACATCCCCCGTGAAAATCCCATGCAAAAGTATAGGGCTGTTGTGGCACGTGTGTCGAGAGTCCTGAGCAGGGGCAAATTCGATATATCGAATTCCGCGCGAAGGGGCCGGCCTGAAAGTTTGCTTCCTCTGATGGGGGGGAGTTGATGGTAATGTTGACTCATCGCAGGAGCTGCCTGGCTTGGTGAGACAGAGGCGGCGTCCGCGGCATTATGTCGCTTCGATGGCCTTCAACAGCTGCTTTCATGCGCTACGACGAGGGGCAGCTCCATGATAGCTAAACGCGGATAGTGGTTGGGGCGAAAGGACATAAAGGAGCAAAAGAAATTGACCGGAGCCACTCTTTTTCTGTGATTGAACTGTTTGCTGGCTCGTGCAGGGGGACCGATGCGGCGTTGTTTTTTTTGTCCAAGGCATTCATTTCGGAGCAACGAAGGCGGGAATTCGTCGGGTGCAGGCTGCTGAAAAGATGTTGGTTGAAAAGGCGTTCGGAATTCCTCGCAGTAGTTTTGAGAGCGATGCACGCATCAACGTTGACGTAAAGGCGAATGCAGCACAATCCGCTCCCGGCTACTCATAGAGATGTCGGGTGCAAATCGACTTCGTTGCACGCCTCCAGATGGTTGAGGTGTTCGGTTCGGATACTGAAGATAACGGCACTCAGTGCCTGACAACGTCCCCAACCGCCTACTGCAATCGAGCTTGCGTCAGTGTTCATTTCGCCTTTGTTGTGGCACAGTGTACAGCGTTGATTTTCTCATTTGTGGGTCTTTGTAATCTTGAAGACAATATGGCGAACTTTACGACACAGAAGAAAAAATCACGCGAAGCTCAAAGACTTTCATGATAAATAGAGTGGGCGGTGGTGCATCTGCTGCGGTTCGGACTTGTCCGTGCTTTGAGGGTGCAAAAAAAGACCGGTAAACTACCGCTTTGCACGACTTCAGACAACTCTCAGTTATGTGGGGAGTTGTCAGATAATCTTCCGATAGGCGTATTTTATATATGGAATTATCGCTATATCGAACTTATTTGCGATCGCCCCCTTGGAGTTGCCATATTCGTTGTTCGACTGTATAACAGAGGAGGTTTGTGCTTTCCCGACCACAGATGCGGCATTCACGGGAGAGGGTGAGGTGGGGAACGGGAAACACTGCCTGCTTGCACGTAGCGCGCACAGATGCTGTCGGCGTGCCTGGTGTGAATTTTTTTTAGTGCCAGGGTGGTACATATTTGACCACAACATGGACGGACCCGGGGAGAGTACCCGGGTAAGCGCGCGAGCTGGAGCATTGCCGTTCAAGTTGACGTCGGGAGCGTTATCTTGTGGGGAAGATGGGCATGAAGGGCGCAGTTTAGGGTGCCACAGGTATGAGGGTGTGTGGTGTATCGAGAAATATTTCGCAGCACCTCCTGCGAGTCACTAAATACGAAAATCGGGGTGGCCGGGGGTTCGATTTTGACAGCGTATTCGACGGCGGTGGCTATGAAGAATTCTTCCAGGGTGGCACAAGTTGGGGCGTTTTTGAAGTGGACAATGGTGCCTACGAATCGGGCAGGGCTATGGAAGACGATAGCACCATCTCTAGCAGTGGAGTCAAAACGGGCATCCGTGAAGCAGATTGCTGCACCATGACAAACATGCCATGTCGCAGGGAAAAGATGAATACATGAAAGCGAAAGCGCCAGGGAGTTTCCATGTTTTCGCACACAAAGCACGTAAGTAGTCTTAAGGGCCCCGAGAGAGAGAGAGAGAGAGAGAGAGAGAGAGAGAGAGAGAGAATAAATCTTTAATGATGAGCGCAAGTTCTGATGTGCGGGTCTCGCCCGGTGACCTCATTCCTAATCCGTGATATAAGGCTGCTGCTTTCCGTTTGTGTCTTCACGAAATCTTGTTGGGACCCAAAGTCCGGCTCAGTCAGACGACCTGTAATTGGGTCCTCTGAGCTACTGCTGGTTCTCCAAAAAGTTTCTTCTCTTTCTCTCTCTTTCTCTCTCTATCTCTCTCTCAGATAGCCATGCACAGGTCATGAGGTGGAGGGAACCGAGAGTAGGCCTGCAATGTTTTTACATTCTTATACCCAGTACGGTATGGGGCTCCATGCCGGGTGGCTGGGGGTGCCAGGCATGGTACAGAAATGTTATACTCGGGGATATTGAGAGTTGTATAAGCATGGAGGAGGGTGCTAGGGGTATAGGCATTCGTCTGATATTCTTAGTTATGAGTTCTTTTATGCATATATCGAAAGGGAAGAGGCAGATATTTTTTTTCTGCCATGCTCATAGTGTGCCAGGATTTGTTTATTCGAGATGTAGTTTTGTTTTGATGGTGAAGCATTCGTCTAATGTCCGGAGAGCGGGGCTTTTGTTTCTGCGTAGCCAAAGGGGAAGTGGCAGATATTTTTTTTCTGACATACCCATAGTGTGCCAGGATTTCTGTTTGTTCAAAATGTCGTTTCGTTTTGATGGCGGCCAAGAGCTCGACGTAGAGTGATTCTTTCGCTTGGCACCCTTTCGTGGTGAAATATACATACGTCGGCAGGCATGTCGCACGGGTACCCAGCGTATAACAGTGCTAAATTCACTTGCTTAATTTGCGTTTTTGGTCCCTTCTGCTACCCGCGACGCTTACTTACTCATTCTATGCATTCGCACACTATGCTTTCGCAATGATAAATCTTTCTTACAGCGTAGGCGCTCCACAGAAGGTTCATCATCATCATCATCATCATCATCACCGGCCAATTTATGACCACTGTAGGCCAAAGGGCTATCCCATTAATCTACAATTACCCCGGTCCTGTTCTAACTGCGACCAATTTATCCCCGGAAACTTTTTGATCTCATCTACCCATCAACCTTTCTGCGGCCCTCTGCTACGCTTACCTCCGTAGACTCCAAATTCTTTCATCACCATTTTAAACTTCCTCTTGGCAAGGCTATAAAATTGTTAGATCTAACTTTTGGTATTGTACACTCTTTGTCTACTCTTCATGATGGTCAGCGCAGGGCTGCCCATCTTGAGCATTTTCCAACTCCCCCGGTTCGCTACCCCTTTCTCCAATAACTCAGATATTACTGAGTGAATTTGTAATGGAGCAAATGTTACACCTTCAAAATACTTTGTGTCCTATATGGTGGACGCTTTCGGCCCCATGCAAAACGAGGCAATAATTAAGCGACGGGATTTCTGTCCAGGTTCCACTCACAGATATATTATGCACAACCCATTATTGGTTCTTGAGGGGGAAACGGATGTGAGAAGTTTCTCTAATAAACTTGTCACACCGTAGCTTTCCCGTTCCTTCGCTGTGGCACAGGTGAGCACGCCGAAGTCAAGTTTGGGGATCTTCAGAAAGCACCTCAAGCTTTTTTGGATGCATAAATTGATTTTTCTTATGGCAATTCGTGAAGTAGTGTCAGTGTAATGAGCGCTGACCCCGAGGAAATGACATCAGCTTCCAAAAAACATCTTTCCTTGTTTGCCTTTCGGCGACGCATAGACATCATCTGGTAGTCCACATGCAACAGTGTGCTATCAGCTTAGCTCTTTTCGGTTTTGTCCTGTTGAGTCAACCTTATCTTTCTGGCGCGGGCGAATGGTGGAAGTTTTGCATGTGAATTTATCTTGAGGTGATATTACTGTTGTTCGTTTGCGTGTTCAATACACTTGAGGTATCCGCGTGTTCAACCATATCTCTACGGTCGTCGGTGGTAATGAAAGTAGTGCTGCGTACGGTTAAAAAAGTGTAATGATCAGAGGTCAAACTAGTATCTCGCACCAGACCTACGACTCGCTCCGTTGCACGTTGTCAGCACTTGTATTTCCGACACGAAAACAAGACCACAAAACGAAGCCTCGTTTTTTTCCTCTCTCGTTCTCCCTTCGCGTGCCGCCGTCTTCTTCCTTCTCGTCGTCGGTCCCGCCCGTCATTTACACTTTCCCACTAACTAAACTTTCCCAACACTAAAATCCCACACTTTACCACAAAAAGTTATAGCTCGCGTGTTCATGCGCCTAGCATGAAGCATTACATGTCGGCTTGCCCCGATAAAGAGTTTCTCAACATGCAGTGTTTTCTAAGACTTACACCTTCGAATTGCTTTAAATCGCACTAAAAATGACGTTTCTTTTAAAGTTGCCGTGAATCCTCTGCGGAGGTGGTCATGCAGAAAACAGGTGCTTGTGACACTAGCTAAAACGTTTTGAGGCGAACCCTTACAGGCTAACCATGAAACAAAAAAGAATACCTAATGATGGGTGAAACAATGAAACGAACAAACCATTGCTTAGGGTTCTTGCTCTGCTGGAGTCAAAAATTGCTTCTTTTCTCTTCAACCTTTAGAGCGATATCATCTGACTTGTTTCTGCTTCCTTAACTCACATGCAAGAATTCGTTGTTTATCGTTGCTGCAGTTCCCTTCCAGGTCACAATGTGGAGTACAACGCTGCCCTTTGTCTTAAAGGGCCCCTGCAACACTTACCATCGACTACTCGGAATGTATTTTGGGGTGAAGTCTATTGTCCCAGCGATCAACTTCCGCAAGCATTATGAAAATCGGTTCACAATCACCGAAATTACGAGCAATAAGCAATCGCGCATAATTGTTCCCTCTCAACTCGACCGCGGACAACGCGACGAAAGCTGGGCGTTCTCTGCCGGAGAGGGGGCCGACTCGCGGCGTTCCGTTCCGCGGCCTTCGGTATATCACAGGCCAGGGAGTTTCTCCTTTGCTCCGCAACGTGGCGGGGTCTATTGCCGATCTGGTGCCACAAAAAAGCAGGCATGGCTGCCTGCTCGCAAGCGCGCGCTCAGGCTGGTAGGGCTCTTTTGAAGCAATAAACATTGTCGTCGCATGGTCTTGTTGAAAGGAATGTATTGAGTCCGTCTCTAAAAAACACCGCGCGCACTCAAAACAAAAGAAACACCAAAAGTATGCGTACAGGTTCAGAACATAGAAGAGGTTGTTACACAGCGCGCGACGACGGCGGATGGGTCACAAGGAAAGTTCGAGAAATAATCCCGAACTTGACCAGCGACAGCCAATAGGACAGCCTTGGCCAAATGACGTCGTTTAGGCCATGCCAGAGGTGCATAAGGAGGAGAATTGAAGGGGCGCGGTTGATTTTTTCCGCGTCTTTCACTGCTATTTGCGCGCTTACCGGTTTTCTTCACGTGCACGTGTAATATTTGAGGAGAGAGATAGAGAGAGAGTAGAGAGCAGAGAGAGCGATAGAGAGAGAGAGAGAGAGAGGAGAGTAGAGAGAGATGAGATAGAAAAACTAACTTATTTAACCATGGTTACTGATGTTTGTGGCGGCTGGGGCGGAGGCCACCGCGACTTCGGTAGCTCTGCGTACCCAGGGCCTCCTTGAATCTCCTGGCTAGAGCTACCCAACGCCTCTCTCCATAGCTCGCTGCTGGAGATTTGAGGGAAGGGGTCGTAAGGCAAGCCCACATGGAATGTTCCAGAGTGGCACGTTGGCCGCATTGGGACAGTTGGGAGACGGGAATGATGAGGGGTGTATGTGGTGCAGACGAGCTCTGCATGGAAAGAGTTTGTCTGCAAGAGTCGCCATTAGCGGGTTGGTGAGGTGTGAGGGAGGAATGGGCGGGGGATAGATACGACGAGAGAGTCGGTAGTGCTCCACGTCGTTGAACGTGATGAGGCATTCTTTGGAGGAGCGCGCGCCATGTCGGGGGACGATGCTCACACCAGCCCGGAGTGTGATCGCGGGAAATGGCATGGGCAAGTTCGTTTCCCGGCAGGCCAGTGTGAGCGGGGCCCACACCAACTCCTACCATCTTTTGAGGCGGGTTACTCTGGATGATGCGGAGGGCTTCAGAAGAGATGGTCCCCCGTACAAAAGTGCAGCAGAGCAAGCTTGGATTCCGTGACTACCTTGGGCGGTGTTGGACGTTGTGTGAGGGCCAGCGCAATGGCCAGCTTCCTCCGCAGTCGTGGGGGAGGTAGTAAGATGGTAAGCGTGCTGAGGGGGTGCAAGCGGAGTTGCGCGTTACCACCAGAGCGTAGGCGTTGTGATGGCGGTATTCCGCCGCATCACAGTACACGGCTTCCGGCCATTTTGCCAGTTCCCGGTCCAAGGCGCGTGTACGGGCTTGGCGGCGCGCTGAGTTTTAGACGGGGTGCATGTGTCGGGGGAGGGGCCTTGTGAATATGTTTTCCCGAATTTCAAGTGGAATATGCATGGCACTTTTAGCTTGTTCGGACAACGGAATGCCTTGAGTTTCTGTTCTAGGCGCATTTCTCTGGGATGATAAATGGGCTTCAACTATTCGGTGGCGGTGTTAAAAACTCCGAGCTGGAGCAGACAATCCGTGGATGGCGTTAGGGTTGGGATGGGGGTAGGTATCTGCAGGGCAGGCGCGTAGACCTTGGGATGAGGCCATCGATCTTGTTCAGCTCGACCTTGGACGCTTGTATTTATGGCAGAGTATAGAGGAGGCGGCTGATAAAAAAGGAGTGCACTAGGTGGAGGCGGTCCTTTCATCTAGTCCATGGTGTCGGTTGGCTACCCGTCGAAGAAGTGCAATAATTTGGTCGACATGAGATCCGAGTTGTTGTATGAAGAAAGCATTGGATCGATTCTGTTGGATAAGTAGGCCGAGGATTCTGATGCGGGAGACTGTAGGGACTGTATGACTTTGTACCGTTATTTCAATTTGGGGATTTGTTGGAGCACGTGTACGAGGAGGAAGGATTAACAGCTCGGATTTGAAAGGGGAGCAGGTGAGTCCGGCCAGGCTGCCTGAGAGCTGACCGCATCAGCGCCTGCTTGGAGAGTGCTTTCAATATGTCCATCATTACCCTCCTGGTACCCAGAGTGTTATGTCATCCGTGCGTATATGCCAAAACGAAGGTGCGGGATCTGTTTGAGAGATTTGGCAACAGGCAGGAGGGCAAGATTGAAAAGCATAGGGGAGAGGATGGCCCCTTGGGGAGTACGTCAGCTGGCCAGATGGTATGGGCTGCTAGTGTGTGGGCCCAGGCGTATGGTGGCTGTTCGGTCACTCAGGAAAGCTCTGACATAGTTATAGACCTCTCAAACCGGGGGAAATGGCTGAGAGGCCGGCCATTATTGCCTCGTGAGTGACATGTCGAAAGCTTTTTTAAGGTCAAGCGCCAGCACAGCTGCATTGTCCACTTTGCTGGGAGGCTGGATAATTTCGTTAGATACTTGTAGTAGTAGATCTTGAGAAGAGAGTTTAGGTCTGAATCCAAGCATTTCTTGCGGAAGGGCTTCGGTTTGAATTACGTGGTGGTTGAGTCTGGCTAGGATGACGTGTTCCAGCACTTTGCCAACGCAGAAGGTAAGCGAGATGGGGCGGAGCTGATCGAGGGTTACAGGTTTGCCGGGTTTCGGGATGAAAGAAATTGCTGCTGTGCGCCAGTCTGGGGGGGGAGTGCCACTTCGCCAGTAGCGATTGTAGTATTCGGTTAGTTGTGTAATGGAGGCGTCATCTAGGGTTGCGGAGTATCTTGTTGGTGACAGAGTCGGGACCGGGAGCTGAACCAGGTTTGATGGTTTGAAGAGCCATCCTTACTTCTGCTTCGGTGATGTCAGCGTCGAGTTGTCGTTATCTTCTCCGCGATAGCCTGGGAGTTGTGTTTTTGGTCCTTCCGGTATGTATAGGGAGCGGAGCTGGGTCATGATTTCGGAGATGGAGCCAGGGTATTGGGCATGAGTTTCTGTAGTTTTTGAGACTGGGCCGTGCGTGTGTTCTCAGGGTTGAGTAGGTGCCGTAGGAGGGTCCAAGTTTTACGCATACTGAGCGCTCCCCGCATCTGGTCACAAATTTGATGCCACTGCGCTTGGGCCAACTGTTTGGTGTATTCCTGTATGGCGTTATCGAGTTCAGCAGTTTACGGCGGAGGGGCGCGGTTTGTCTTGTTACGCAGCCAACGCTTCTGTATGCTGCGTAAGCCTGCCACAGGTGTTGAAGCCGGGAGTCCACTCTGTCAAGGGGATATCCGGGTCAAGGCGGGCGCTGGCTGCTTGGGTGTCTTGTAAGAGTTGCTTGATCCAAGTTGTGTAGTTGTCCGCAGCCGGAGGTGTTGCAAGTTGAGGGTGGGATATGATTTGGGCGGAACTTGTCCCATCCGTAATGTGAGTATGCCGGCATGGGGGAGTGTACTGCTTGGCGATGGAGACATCCGATTGTAGAATTTGTGACTCAGGTATTCCTGGCAGTGTAATTTAAACGGTCGCAGGTTACTTAAACTGCGCAAAGAGTGTTGCAGGGTCCCTTTCATTTTACTGTCGAGAGGGCAGTCAGGAATATTTACATAGGCGGGCACTGTACAGATTTGCGCAATCTAAGGTAAGGATGACGCCTGCGGGCAAGTTTAGTTCAATGCAGCGGAGTTGCAGCGTAGTTATTTGTGCTCAACAAGTTCAAAATCACGCAAGAACGCGTATCGGGAGGGAACTGTAACGATAAAAAGATTCAGCTAACGACGAGCTTCCCGTGCATATTTGACTGGGAACAAGATTTTCTTCCATCCTGTCATATTCCCTTTTCCTTGCTCTTTTACTATCGAAAGGTTTGCATTTCTGAATCGTTCCCCTTTTTCGTAAAGTGACTTTTGATGGTCGCTTGGTTTCATGAAGTAGCTTTCCAGCAACGATTTTTTTTTTTCTGTGTGCGAATGTGTGCGATAGAGAGAGAAAGAGAGTTAAAGCGAAGTACATCAACGCTACTTTAATTGGCGGTGCCGACAGACTCCCTGAGTGACCTTTAAGCTTTCGGACCTCAAATTTTTTCGTATACATGTGGTTTACGTTTATGTTCTGTACGTGACATTCCCATTTTCCTTCGACGTTGGGGAGATGACTCTGTTTCACAGATTACGATATCGATGTTTGCCTCACCATCAGTTATGCACTGAATTCCAAACTAAAGTTTTCTTTCGCGAATTGGTGGTTCCACAAGTTAGTTTTTGTTTAGGAATGCCTCCGATATTCACCGATTTTTTCCAGCCTTGTGGTCTCCTTACAATTTGAACGGCTCTTTCAGTGTGCACCAGACGCTTCCACCTACCGCCACGATGAGAGAACTGCAGGTAGAATTAGTGAGGTGGCAGAGGCTCGTTGTCCTGACACCTTCTACAACGCCTGCAAGAACAGAAGCACTCGCAGAAACTAAAATGTGTATCAGCCAACGAACATACCAAATCTGCGCATGTCACAACCCGCTCTCCTCGCGTGCTGGAGTGTACCATTCACCAATACCTCACTCTGTTGGGGCAACAGATGCCTTACAAACGATAGATTTTCCAACGGAATTTGCAAGATTCTAGCCTGCTGGTGTGCGTACACAAACAGGGCTTGCTGGCTTTTTCTTCAAAGCAAGTCAGACGGAATTGAAACGCATTAACATATGGCACCGATGTACGCGCTGGCATACCTTCAGTGGCTGTCACGCCAACGGGGTAGATGTGACTAACACAACAGTCCATCGTGGTTGTGCGCTATGTATGCAGACTGGTCGAATTCGTTCCACTGTGCTGAGGCGTGCTTGCTTTCATCACCAAGGATACATTTCTGCAGCTGTTGATAGATGTCTTAGAAGGAACGACTGTGTGCACTACATGGGGTCGTTCCTGGATGCTCGCTGCAGAGTGTGACGTGACCGTTACATCGTCAACGAGTTCTCTAAGGAATGGTGGCAGAGTCATGCAAGGGGACACACCATTCGTGATTTGCGTGCTGAGAGACTGGCAGCGGGCTTAGCAGACGTTTTCTGCCGTGCCATACTCATTCCTTGTCATCGCCTGGCAGGCGTGGCGGCCGCGTTTTCCCGCCCGCCTGTCTACCAAAAAACTTTCTCTCGTCAGTACACTTCGTGTCGAAGCAATCAAAAAGAAAGGCAGTTCATGGGGATAGTTGTAAATGTGAGCCGTTATTTTTAGTCGATAGTCTCTCTTGGGATACTTGAACGGGAAAATGTAGGTCTGTCTGTAAGTCTGTCTGTCTGTCTGTCACTCGATTCAGCCAGCCGGCCAAATGAAACAGATGCTGCGCAGTAGTCTTATACACCCACAGCCAAGTCTAAACGTCTAATTCCGGTGGCAATGTTCATACTTCTTCAAGATTGTTCAACAAGAACAAGACATTACGCAAATATAAGACAGAAAATAATAAGTGATATTTTCAGTGTTCCTTTATGGATGCTTGATTTTTTTTTCGATAGCAAGTCAAATACTATGTCTTCTGCAGCAAAAAAATTCACTCCGTCGCCTGCTGTCGCCCGCGCAAACTTCTGGCGGTATTTTAAGAAATCAAGTGGCAACAATCACAAAAGGTTCCACTAGATAGGTTCCCCGTTCTGCTTGGAACGCACGTGGAGTAAGGCAACGTGGTTCTATAAACGTTGAAGTAGGGCGCATCAATTGACGCGCGTCTCCGTCGTAGGGCAGCGCTGGCATCGAGGAACCCGGCCTGGAGCAGTGCAGCGCGGTAAATTTAAATTTGCTTGAGAAAATGTCTAGCGTGTTTACCTTGTGAGCAGCGCGATGGAAGAAGAATGGCATGAGAGCTGAGCGGAAAAGAAAGCGGGGCATTTACATGGCAAAAGTCGACGAAAAACTCGTCATTTGTCGATATTTGCAACGAAAGGGGCAAATACGCGGCCATTTTTTTAGATGCGACGCTGAGAGGAGCATCTCTTGCCGGCGGCCCTGTCCTTCCTGCGTCGTCGTCGTCCGCGTCCGCACAGCTGCGTCTCTCCTCCGCTCGCCTCCTCTCCTCGGTCCGATAGCGAACACTCTCGCCCAACATCTAGGGGCGCGTGGCGCAGCGCACTCTCACTCCGCCGGTGGGCGGCACTGCGCGCGGCGCAAGCGCGCTGTGCGCATGTGCAGCGCGCTCTCTCTCCGCGGTCTCCTCTCCTTCGGGCGCGCTGCGCATATAAGCGGAGTGCCGCGCTCCGGCCGGTCTCTCAGTCGACGGTCGTCCGCGCTACGCTTGCGCTCTCTCTCTCTCTCTCCCTCTCTCTCTCGCATTACCCGACGATTGCTCACGCAATTCGAGTAATCGACCCAACGGAAACGCACAATGGAACCCCCTTCAGCGTCGCATCACACCAGGGTTCCCGCGAGGGGAGGTGGGCGTATTTTTTGACGAGGGTTTCCCCAAGAGTGTGGCCGCTTAACACCGTGACCATTTCACGGCGCGATAGTTCAACACATCGGCTCGTAAAGAGCATGCCGGCTTCCTAGCGTGTGGTCTTGCTGGCTTTACAGCATACTGGGTACTGTGATGGTTCCTTAGGGTGCGTAACCATTAGCGTAGATTCCAACCTATTCGCAGGGGAACACTGTAAGGGGCCGCAACAACATCCCAAAGGGTCCCTTAGTTTGTTTACTACCGTGGTGTGGAATACCGCTGTGTCTTGCATAAGAAAAAATACGAAGTGTGCGCTACCTGCGGCAGGGTAGGGCACCGAATGGATGTGTCCGCACGCTAACAGACAGTGCTGCAAAACATGCGCCCTCCCATACCCACCCGAGGATCATGCATGCGAAATCAAATGTGCCATATGCGGAAAAGATCACCCGACAGGAGACAAAAAATTTCATCACACATACAAACCCCCTTTGTTCTGAGACAGCGCCAACGGCCGCTACAGCAACGAGATCAACGAAGACCTCAGCATCCATCGGACGTCTCCGATCGCCAGCAAGGAACTTTTAAGAGTGACAAAAGCCTGATAAGGGCTAGTTCGTTGAACATACTGAATAAATTTGAGGCGCTAAACAACGGGGACCAGAAGAAACACGTAGACACAGACAAGGCGCCACTTCCAACTAAACTTTATTAGTTAAAAACCCTATAGGTTAAATACACTGTTCTGACGTCAGGAAATCGTCAGGCCAACAACGTGTGCCAACCTACTCGTGTCCATCTAAGAACTCGAGTTCTTTGAGTGATAATGAGACCGACCGTGTACTGAGGCAGTTGTCTCCCGCCTTGTGAATGAAGTACGCCTCCACTATCTCTCTTTCTTGCCGATCTCTGACCCATCTAACGGTGCCCAGTGGTGTGACAAGGACAGGAAACTGCACCGAAGCCGCTCCAGCTCCTTGCCCAGACTCCGCCCTATCCGCCTGGGGTCTGAGGGCGGACCAGCGGCGAAGGACAGTAACAGCTCGCATTACTCTCGTTCCAAATACCACCCTAAGGGGGAGATCGTGTAGCTTCCCGTTCCGCTTCCCGCTCAAGTGACATTGTCAACGCCTCCGCGCAACCGACCAAGGTGAGCTGGGCAACTTTGGCCTCTCAGGCCGCTCAACACAGTGCAAACACACACAACACAAGCATGGCACTCCACGCAAGTCCCACCTTAGACGATTAGATTACACGCATTAAACATTGCTCGAAACTGTCATAGAATAAAATCGGCAGCTCAAGGCGGAATATGCTGAGCTCCGCGCTCGCTTTACTCCCTCCACAGGGCATTCGCAACAATCCGTCCCTAGAGCGGACGCACCTACCTCAGTTGAGTGTAGGCCTCTGTTTGTAGCGGTAGTCTGTGCCTCGGAGGAAGACTGTCCCCCTACCAAACGAAAAGCAGGGCTGCGCCTGAGCCCTCCTCCTCATCAATAAAGCCTCACAGAAGTAGAATCTTAAAATCGAAAATCGATTTGGCAAGTTGGAAAGTATGGTCTCCACACTGGAAGAGACACTCCCCAAAAAACGCGCGACTCTGAACTACAAAGTTCTGGCTCCTCATACACGCTTCCTAGACAAGCCTCTGGGGCTGGTCCCCTTAAATTCAAGCCTTATCTCCGACCCCCCGTCAGCGAAGAGCACAAGACCCCTGACCCTACTGGCAGTCATCATGGCGCGGACCGGGCATCATAAAGAATACTGCATCTGGCAGTGGAACTGTCGAGGGTTTCGGCCCAAACGAGGAAACCTTAGGCAACACTCACTTACCCCTGCAGAACCGGACGTAATTGCACTTCAAGAGTCTGGCGGCCTGGCTAAACTATCTGGCTATCGCTCTTTCAGCGCTGACCTGCCCGGTATCAAGCAACGTTTGGTTGTTACTCTTGTAAAATGCAATACACCGGCCATTCAGCACTCTACCTGCGTCGACACTGTCGAACATGTTTTACTCGAACATGTTTTACTGACAGAAAGCGGGTGGTGGTAGTCACTTTATTTGAAATGTCTACAGTAGCCCCAATAAGCATCACAATTTTGCACAACTTTTCCGCAAAACACTAGATATCGTCAACAAACAGACTTTGCTTATAGTAGTTGATTTTAACTTCCCGCACTCTGCTTAGTGTTATAAGAGACATACCAAAAAGGCAGACTTTTATTGCAGGAAGCCCAACAACTAGGCCTCACTCTTAAAGGAGTACTGACACGAAATTTTTATGTTACGTTTTTTTCGCTGCTATGCGTGCCTACCAGCCCACTAATCATAGAATGACAGATTAGACGGTCGAGCGCAGCGTAAACATTCATTTACGGCGTCGTTTATTCGTGCCAGTTTCGGTTTCGACTGAAAAACGCCGAGCGGCCGCCATGACAGCATGTATAACATGACGTCACCATTCTTGCCGTATCGCTGCCTCTCTGGAAGCGCGCGCGAGCGAGCGCACGCGCGCGCCCAGACCGGCCGAGGTTTTCGCCGTCCCCACAGGCCCGGGCAGCATGACGTCAGTCCCAAAACCATGACGTGTACACACGCCCGAGCAGCGCGCGCCAACCACAGCCAGCGCGTCAGCTTCGTCACGGGAGCCCCGACGTCGGCAGTTTGGGGCACGTAGCAGATGATGTCACGTCGGCCCGCTCTGGGCTTTCTCGTGCGGGCGAAGATTAAAATGGATTTTAAATATGTTTCGCTGAACGGTTGCTGTTGAAACTTGCTGGGAGATATCTCCTGATAAAAAGGAAGCGTTTTACATAGTTATCTCAGCTTTGAAATTTCGTGTCAGTACTCCTTTAGCGATCCAGCCTATCCAACACGCATTCGCAATAGTGTCACCAACGATACTACCCCGCAACTTATTTTCACAAAAAATACGCGGGATGCAATCTGGCAGAGCACGTACGAGAACCTTTGCCCCGACCATTATATTGTGTCCACAACGATCCTTTCAGGTCCGCCCCGCCATCTCGGAAAGAAGCTTCTAATCGTAAACTCGGACGTTTTTCGCCAACTTCGGGAGGTGGCGGCTGAGTCGGATACCACTAACATTCAGGACATGCAAACCTGGATAGCCGAGCTAAATTACCATGTAAACACTGCCACGAACATCATTCCCGATGAGGCTCAGCTCCAGCCGGTGGACACTAAACTCCTCCATGTGTGGGAGGCTAAATCTAGTATCCAAACCCGTCTGCAAAAACAAAAACTAAATCCCCCACTATGTCGACGGCTTGCTCGCCTCAACCGGGAAATCGAAGAATATGCTACCCGCCTCACGCGACAAACATGGCACAGTACCTGTTTGGATGGCCAAATAGGATCTGGAACACCATTAAAAGTCTTCTTGACCCCGAAAACAGCAGGCTTGTCCAACGTAACAACCTACGAGCACTGTTTCACTCTTTCGAGGGCACTGGCAGGAACTTGTTGCGTGATAACCAGGCACACTATATTATCCCCAGAATTCCCGACCCCCTCCCTGAGTATACGCGGAGTCCCAATCCTGGTTTAGATAGGCCCATCACGAATAGCAGAGGTTTGCGCCGCCATTCCAGGTCTTCGCACTAAATTGGCGTGTGGGCCTGACGGCATTGCTAACAAGATCCTCCGCAACGTTGACAATAGCGCGGTAGAGGCCCTAACTAATTGCATGAATAAATGTTGGGAGCAGGGCCCTATTCCCGCCGCATAGAAAACAACCAAACTCACAATGATTCCTCAACAATAAAAAAATCTTCAGCTCGGCGACCTCTGGCCAATCTCGCCAACATCATCCGTAGGAAAATAATTTGGACACGTTGTGCTCACTCGCCTTAATCCCTTTATGGAAAACAAGCTCCTCTATCCACACACCGTGTTTGGCTTTTGTGCCGGGCTTTCCGTGCAAGACGTCGTGTTACGCCTCAAACATGAGATGATCGATGGCTACGGCTGCTCTCCGCTGGACACCGGGGCCGTTCTTACTCTCGATCTAACTAAGCCGTTGACAACGTCCGCCACGACGCTATCCTCGTCAACCTTGCTGATCTCGGCGTGGGTCAAGGAGCCTATAATTACAACAAAGGCTTTCTTTCTAACCACACCACCCAGCTCGTCATTGGTGGACTGGAATCAGACATTATTAGGATGAGCAGTAGGGGGACTCCACATGGCTCCGTTTTGTCCCCTTTCTGGTTCAACATGGCCATGATTAAACTTCCTCAGCTACTCAATTCCTTGCCAGGCCTTCAACATAGTTCATATGCCGATGATATCACGTTATAGATGTACCCGCCGCGGTGGCTCAGTGGCTAAGGCGTTGCGCTGCTGAGCACGAGGTCGCGGGTTCGATTCCCGGCCGCGGAGGCCGCTTTTCTGATGGAGGCGAAAAGCAAAAACGCCCGTGTGTACGAAATTTCGGCGCACGTTAAAGATCCCCAGGTGGTCAAAATTAACCCGGAGCCCTCCACTACGGCGCGCCTCATCGCCTGCGTTGCGTCGGCGCGTTAAACCCCACAATCAATCAACGTTATAGATGTCTGAAGGCAGGGATGGCGATATTCAATAGGACGCTCCAACAAGCTGTTGACATTGTCTATGATAATGTAACCCCTCGAGGTTTTGTGTGTTCTTCGCAAAATTCCGAACTCCTTCTGTACCAACCTTGAATTCACGGACGCAGACGCCCTCAAGCAACCCCACATCTTCACCTGCAAGAACAAGGGCACACTATTCCTCGAGTTCCGTGCATCAGAGTACTAGGTCTCATAATACAAGCTGATGGCTCCAACTAAGAAACCATTCGAGCACTACACACGAGCGCGACACAAATAAGTCACGTCTTCTCTCGCATCGCAAATGGGCATCATAGCCTCAAAGAAGTAAACCTCGTACGGCTGGTGCAGGCATTTATTATCAGCCAAATTACTTATGTCGCGCCATTTCTGGCTCTCAAAAAAGCTGAACACGACAAACTTAACTGCATTATTAGGAAAGCTTTCAAACAGGTGGATGGAATTCCCACCATCGCACCTACTGAATATTCGAAGCAATGGGTATCCAAAATAGCCTTGAAGAGCTGCTTGAGGCGCAGAGAGTAGCAGAACTTCAACGGCTCTCCAGTAGCGAAACGGGGTGCACAATCCTTCAACAGCTCCACATTACTTACGCCTCCCAGCATGGGGAATAGGTGATGCTTGCTGACTCACAGCAGGCGCATATCTGCACATCTCCCCTTCCTAGAAATATGCACCCGGTAGACAACGTTGATCGACGCCTAGTCAGGGCGGCTGCTCCCCACCGCCGCCTTCGAGACGAGAACAAGTGCGCTACGTCGACGACGCGGAACACCCAGACAGAGCCGCCATGAGCATAGTGGCAGTGGATAAGCACGGTAATTCAACAGCTTCTAGTTCAGTTTAGTACAATTCAGCCAGAGACCGGGGAGGAAGCCGCCGCTGCTCTTGCAATTTCCTTCACGCCCGCAAAAATAATTGTCAATGACTCGAAAACAGCCGTTAGAAACTTTGAGAAGGGTAGAATTTCACCCCAAGCGCAACGCCTTCCACAACCCTTTACTGGGTCAAAACTCCGCGAGGTCCTCCTCATTTGGACGCCAGCACATTCGTCCTTGCCAGGTAATGAGCATGGTCACGAAGCGGCCCCAGGTTTCAGCTACCGGGACTGCCTCTATCTTTATGAGCAATCGCTACATACGGGGGGGGGGGCGGAACAGGCTTGTGACATATAGAGACATCCCCGCTCACTATCGCTTGGGCCTCCTGAAATACTCTGCGGCGCATCCCCCCTCAGTCAGTGGCAGTCTGTGGCCTGGCGAGTCTTGCAGTCCAACACCTTTCTTAACACCGTAGCCTACAGCCGCCTATACCCAGACCTTTACAAAGAGCAATGTCGATGGATCTCAGAACGAGCTAACCTGCAGCACATCGTATGGGCCTGTCGCCAGAAACTACAACAAACATCACAAGCAATAGTGATAAGAACTCTAGAGCAATGGGAGGCCGTGTTGCACAGCTCCAACAAAAGAGACTCAGCGCAGCCCTGTCCAACTGGCCGAAGACGCCGCTAAGGCTCACGGGCTCCTGGCCGCCATCTGACGGGGAAGGACCGTCGAACGCTCCTTTCCGTCCACATCCCTCCCCCCTTTGGGCAAAACAAAGTTTTCTCATCATCATCATCGTCCCCCTTTCGTAAGTTTAGAAGTTCTTGGGGATGAAAACTATGCCACCAGTCTTCTCAGTAGGCGATAATACTCTGCAACCCTGCCTTCTGATTTGTTTACTTCTGTTTTGTTACCAGCGCCGCTTGGCCGCACTCCACGATCTTGCATCGTAAGAAAACTGCAATTCATCTTTCCCTTTTATGCAAAATCGCCAGTCTTGTTTTGATAGAGAAAAAGCGTTCCTCTCCGTTCCCATTCCTAGCCTGTTTTTGTTCACCAGAAAATATTCTCCATCTAACTGCCTTCAGAAGGAGAGCGCCCTAAATAGATTCGTGCCGAGCAAAGTCCGCGGTATTTTATTTACCGACTCTCGGGTGTGCATATCACTATGTTGATTGGCTTTACGCCACTTGTGTTTTCGTGTTTATCGCGGGGAACAAGTTCCCTCTAATAAACGTTAAATTTTACAACCTCGCTTCATTCTTCACTGCATGACAATACACACAATGCATGTTATACACATCACGAAAGTTGAAAACTCTTGGTACATTGTAATGTAGTAAAAAATTTCGCCTTCACTCTTCGTATTTACAAGCGTTTGATAAACGTACGGTACATTCACCACACCATGCCACATTAAAACCGCTTCCACAACCTTCCTCATCTTCTAGAAGATAACAGCTCTTCAAGACGTAGCCGAAGAACCCAGACGCCGCATAAATGATCCGTATAAAATCAAACTCCGTGCTAACACTTTCTTCGCCGCTATTTTTTCTCTGTACACAGGTGTTTCGGGACATTTTCCGACATCAAGGCTACGTGAAACCCTGCTCGGACCAAAATACAATGGACACCAACCGCCACAATCATTATCGCTGTCTTTGTTATAGTTGTTGCTTAGACACACAATATGAACATGAGATGCGTTCACAGTACTCGTCAACAAAGCACCTGGCAACAGCGCGCCTAAGGTTAGCGCGAAAGACTAACATCCGCTCAAACGTTACACCAGTTAAGCAGACTTTACAATATCCCATGTAAGTCTTATTTTGAATGTACTGAAATGCAGCCTGCGGCATTTATGTTTATAGCCACTGTAGTTTTTGCAGCGATAAATCAGTCCAGCAGGATTGCTAACTTCCAAAAAATCAAGCCAGTACAAAGCTCTACCCGCGAATCAGTCGTTGTAAGAGCTTTCCTAAGTCGTGCTTTCCTTCAAATATTACCTTAATCGTCCACTTAAAGCATTTTTTCACCATTCCACATCCATGTTTCCATCCCAAGTAATTGCCCTACCATACTGCACACGGCTCAGTTATGTTTATCCTTGAGATGTCCTAATCGCGCGGCTATCGCATACATTCCGGCTGGAGAACATGCTCAGCGTTGTTGTGCTCATTTCCAGGTTCGCATCCGCGTCCTCCGGGCAGGCAGCGTCTTTGCTGCGGTACATCCTTCTCCGGCCGCCTCGCTAGGCTCGGTAAGATGCAGCGCCGCATATTTCAATTGCAAACAGAGCACGGAATAACGGCCTCCTGTTCCGCCCAAAGACCACTCCGTAGGTGAGAAGTCCTTATACCTGAGGTCTGCAGCATCAATCTTACCCTGCAACTAAATTCAAACGCCGCTAACGGACCTTTGCGAGATGTTGGGTGATACTTGCTTCGTGTGTTCTTTGGAGCCTCACGTCCGCAGAATGTGTTGAGTGATAAAGGAAGGGTATTGCCTTGTTATCTATTCGGCGTTGGCCAACGCGTGGGGCCCAGGGAAGCGCACCAGCTGCGCGTCGGCCACTTCTTTCGGATGAGGCGCGAGTGGCGTGGACGTCGTCCCGCAACGATGCCCGTAGACGCGGCGCAATCTTTTTCGCGCGCCGCGCGCCGCTTTCGGGCGGGGTTTGCATTTCAAACACTCGAGGCATCAGCAAATGCGGGCGGCCGGCCCGTCGGCCGTTTGTTTGCCCCCGCCGCTCGGTTTGCGAGCGTCCGGGCTCGTGTTCGGACGCGTTCGTGTGCGCCTGTGACGGCTCGCATCGATTCCTCCGGAGGTGTGTGTGCGTGCATAATACGACGCGCGCACGCCTGCCCGAATACGGCGGAGGAGAAACACGACCGCTCATCTTTATCGCGACACACACGGTCCGCGCGCTCGACACAACAACGTACGAGCGCGGAGTCCTTCGTCCAGCATCGGATGCGCCTGCCATTGCGGACGGCAGAGCGCGAACCGCCCGCATTGCGGATGGTGACGAAGTAAAGAAAGCGCGAGGCTCGTGAATTCGGCTCTTCTCGCTGCTCTTGACGAATGCATTCCGTGCGGCAAAGTGAGGGGCTATGTCGCAAGCGTCCGCAAACAAGCGGCGACAATGGCACTGTATATGAGATGCGATTTGCCTATCCTTGCGGCAGTTTATTGAATGCTTCATGCTGAGATTGTGCGGTGTTGCTCAGTGTTGGTTTCCATGACTGTTTTTGGGGGGCGAAGCAACAGTAAAAGCGGACCGTTTGAACAACGACGCCTACGACAAAACTATGCCAAAAAAACTCCGAGGGTACATGACCTTTCTTGAGGCAAGGTATTGATTGCCAACTCCAATCTTTTCACACTAATATGTGCATTCTGCCTGCAATATGTCCTCTCCTGAAGGACGCCTTAGGATCATTACAGATCGGAACTCCCCGGCTTGCCCCTGAGGTGAACTAATTACGTACTGGTTGTGGTCTCTCTACCTCACAATATGGATAACGCTAGCTTTGCAACAAGGCAGTGCATTCATGCACACTGCGGAGGAACCACCGCGGCGTTCGAGCTATTTGAGCACGCTCGCGATACTGAAACGCCGTCGCGCCAACTTAACACCAGCCTCTGTTGGGCAGGTGGAGAAAGGGGCGACAAAGGAATATGCCCAGGGTACGGAGGGAAGACGTTTATTTTATACTAACGTTCTAGACACATATTTTACCAGTCCCAATTACATAATTTACAGTACAAGCACGTACTTCCCGTTAGGGTGAAAGGGGGCGATCGGGCGCCACGCGCAACGCGCGTTTCGTCGGCGCAGAGCAGTGGGCTCCTCTGTCAGGGCAAATTCCGGTGTGCGCGCACGTTTTGCGCGCGCGCATCGCCGTGCTGGCCAGATCGGCTCCCAGCAGCGAGGGAGACGGGGCCCATTCGCTCACAGGCGCGTATAGCACGGCTATCGTCGAGTGGTAGGTACGGCCTTACTTTATGCAAGCGTAGGGGCGACCGGAGCAGCCTTAGGCACGGCCGCAGCCGGAAGGGCTGGTGGGCTTTCGCCGGCCAACAGAGTTGCCGCCGGCTGGTTAAGAAAGCGTCACATACCTTCGGCAACGCCTTCGCGTCTGGAAGCGTCTCCCCCGAACGGACCCCCGCTCAGGGCGCGCGTTCGCGTCCCGGCGAGAGTCGGGTTCGGCCATCGTTCAAACGGACCAATTAGGTGAGGTTAGCTCCGCTACAGGGCGGAGCGCCCGCGCCGTGACAGTGTTTTATAGCCGCACGGCCTCAGGCAGGAGTTACAGACGGCTCGGCTGTACACGTGGCGCCACAAAGAGACGAGCCGTGGCATTTCGGGAGAGACGGGAAAAGCGCCCCCAGCAACGGGCACAAACCACAGTGATCGCGCACATGGGCTCGGGCGCTAGGATCCCCGCATGGTATATCTTCGATGCCCGCAGGTCCATTGCGACAGTGATTTCCAAACCATGGTTGCTTCCTCCGCAAGACTTATGTCGCCGGCTTGGTGCGCTACAGGTCACCTATTCTGAAGCAGCTGTCGCCAACGATTTTAAACGCAGCTCAATGCGGCTGGAAAATAACTGTCCTGCGTGCATTTCCGACCCTTCCTATGACGCTAATCACGTGATTTGTACTCAAGCTGAGACCGGCTCTGCCTGCCCATTCCATCTTCTCCAGTTGTAGGAAACATTTCGAACATACTTGAGGTTAGGTTGCACACAAAAACCTGTTCCTTGGCCCGTATTTAAAACACAACACAAATTCCAGCTTGGAAGAAACCAAAAGCTCAAGAAACATTTCCCTACCCTCCCAACCGCGGCAAACCATGCCTTCTGATTTCCCGCTCTCGGCTCTCTAACCCCAGCACATTAAATGTACCCTACCTGGACTGAGCTCAACAAAACTGCGCTGCAAATTTGTATCCTTCATTTCGCGCTTGCCCACATCAGTCGCCGATAGTCTCATAGGACCGACATTTTTACTGACGGCTCGTCTACGCCTCACCACTGTTGTTCCGGAGTCTTCATTTAATCTACAAGCTAGGCGCTCTCATGCCGTCTAGAGCGCGACACAGTCTGCGTCTGCCGAGCTTTTAGCCAAGCATGCCGCTCATCCTCCGCCGCCCTCCAGCGCTATGGATTCGAAAACGGCGCTACAAACCCTTCGACGTGCTAGCTTCTTCAGCAATCACGAGCTGAAGAAGCTGCAGAAGCCGGCGGGGTCTCCCGCTTGAACCATCTAGGCTACGTCGCCGGCCAGCGTGTGTCACTGCAGTGGATCACTGCGCACTGTAGCACTACAGGCAACGAATATGATTATTATGTTTTATGATTATTATTATGTTTTATTGGCCAATCTTGGCTCAATCTCTCTATGTGGTATGCTTAAGGCTTCGCGGTGGCAACGACCTTTACTCCAGCATTGTTGCTTTAAGTGGGAGCTTCTTTTCTTTTATTGCAAGTGTTAATCATTGCCCCATCATGCGTTGTATGCGTAGCATCTTGACGTAGTTTGAATGAGTCAAGGATATGAGGCGCGTAGCATTTGATTCTGTCTCGGTTTTGTGGCGCAGTCGGAAGAGCACCATGTACCTCGCGTTCCGCCCACAGGGTCGTGGGATCGAAACCGGGCGCCGCTAACTGTTATTTTTTTTTATAGTGTGGGGGGAGGGGCGGACGACAACAACGCCGAACGACGCTGCATGGACAAGGCGAGTGAATGAGATGCAGTCGCATCTAAAACGAGGACGAGGCTGCTCGGATAGGACTGCAACTACGAAACATGAAGAAGATTTTCTTCACGAACACGATGCTTCAGCTCTAATTAAGGAGCTTGTTTTGATACAACTTCTCGCCTCCAGTAGAAAACCAGCAGCCCTTCCTACACTGTGTAGACCGGGCTCTGAGAGTGAGGCTGATAGAGGTAATTCTCCGTTATACCATCGGTTGCGTCTTAACGCAGCTCTCATAAATTCCTACCTCTATCTTCTTAGCCAAACATCGAACCCTTTGCGGGACAACTATGAACTGTCAGAAACCCTGGATCACATCTTGCGCGAGTGCCCTGCATATACCCAAACGAGAAAGAGAGAGAGAGAGAGAGAGAGAGAGAGCGAGAGAGAGAGAGAGGAGAGAGATAGAGAGAAAACTTTATTTAGTGGCCCGATAGTGTCAGAGGGTCAGCGGTTGAGCCCAGCTTGGACCCCGACGGTGGCCCCCTGTGGCCGGGCCGTTCATGGAGGTGGTTTGCTGTGGCGGATCTCGCTGAAGCACCTGGAGGTCCCGCACGGATCGCTAGAGCCACAAGCGCCTTCTGGATGTCCTTATTGGGGCTGAGCAGCGCGGCCTCCCAGTCTGATTCGTTGTGAATAAAATTGTCGGTCTGCATAGTGGGGCACTGCCATAACATGTGTTGCATGTTGGCCCAGACTCCGCAGGATGGACAGAACGGGCTGTATAAGCTAGGGTGTATTCTGCTGTACAGTGCTGGGGAAGGAAGGGTGTTCGTCTGGATTTGACGTAGTGTGGTCGCTTCGTATCGAGTGAGTGAGGCGTGCGGGTGTGGGTAAATGCGTCTAGCGTCCTTGTAGTAAGCTAGGACATCTTGAAAGCTAAGGAGGGGTGCTGAGAGCAGAGTAGTGGCCGGATGATCTGACGCCTGGTTGGTGAGCTCGCAGGCCAGCTCGTGAGCCACCTCATTCCCCTCCAGGCCCGAGTGGGTGGGGGTCCAAAGGAGACGTATGGAAGGTAAGTGCGGGGTCTCGGGGATGGTGCGTAGTATGCGAGTAGCTGGGGGACTGCACTTGCCGTTCGTAATGTTTCGTAGGGCGGTCTCAGAGTCAGTTACGATGATTCCAGGAGAGGCACTGCGAGCGATTTGTACAACCGCAAGGGCGATGGCTGCCTCTTCGGCGTCTGTGATGTCGCCATGGGGCAAGGTGCATGCGACTTCCTGGTTATTGGGAAAGTTAGATGTGGCAGCGCAAATGGCGGGGCGTCCTTTATATGGGGAGGCGCCCGTATACCACACATGTGAATGGGTCTTGAGGAGGCGGGTGAGGTACCTCGTTTGTGCCCGGCGCCGACCGTCCTGCGAGCCCGCTTGCATGTTCTTGGGAAGAGGGGGCGCTTCTATCACCGCTTGTAAAAAGGCAGGCACGGGTTGCGCAGAAGGGTGTTCAAATGGGACCGTGCGGCCTAGCCGTTGTAGGATTTTTCTGCCCGTAGGCGTGAGTGTGAGGCGGTGCATGTGAGAAGTGCGCTGAGCCTCGATGAGCTCATCAGCTGTATTATGGATGCCAAGCTCCAGAAGGCGGTGGGTAGGGGCCGTTCCGGGAATTCCTAGCACCTGCTTGTAGGTACGGCGTAGAATTATATTGAGCTTTTCTATTTCAAGTCGAGTCAGCAGGAGATAGGGGGTGGCATAAGTTATCTTGGAGAGTATGAAGGCTTGCACGAGGCGAAATAGAGTGTGTTCGGAAATTCCCTGCTGTCGATTAGCTACCCAAGTGAGCATGCGCCCGACCTGGGTGGCATGAACATCGAGGCGGCGGATGGTTTCTGAGTTGAGACCGTTTGCTTGAATGTGCATCCCCAATATCCGAATAACGGGAACCTGAGGTATGGGCGTTCCCCTGCTAGAGTATAACTGAATGATCTGGTGGGGTGGAGGGGTGTGACGGCCTGGGTAGATAACTAACAATTCAGATTTTTGTGGAGAGCACTGTAGCCCCTTGCTGTTGGCGTAGCATTCCACTGTCCGGATGGCGGCTTGAAGGGCGTCCTGGATGTCGCCGTCTCTGCCCCCGGCTATCCATAGAGTAATATCGTCCGCGTATAAGCTGTGTCGGAGATTAGGTATCTGGGCTAGGGCTGGCGGGAGATCCCGCATCGCCGCGTTAAATAGGAAGCGCGAGAGCACTGATCCTTGGGGAGTCCCCACATCACCCAGCAGGATGGAATCGGTTTTGAGGTCCCCGATTGCAAGGCGTGCCGTACGGTGAGATAGAAAATCCTGTACGTAGTTGTAGGCTCTTGGGCCGACGTTCATGTCCGTGAGGCCGCGTAGGATGGCGTCATGGGCTACATTATCAAAGGCACTCTTGAGATCCAAACTAAGGACGGCCCGCGTGTCCCGTGGCGAGGTTCCGATGCCCAGTATGATGTCATGGTGTAGCTGTATCAATACGTCCTGCGTGGAGCCTCCCTGGCGGAAGCCGTACATGGTTTCGGGGAGTAATTGGTGTGTTTCCACATATGCAGTAAGACGGTGGAGAACCATGTGCTCGAACAACTTCCCTAAGCATGATGTTAGCGAGATGGGACGAAGGTTCTCGATTTTCAGGGGCTTTCCTGGTTTTAGGATGAATACGGTGATCACACTTTTCCAGTCATCCGGGACCAGTCTGTCCAGCATTTGTTGAAGTAGGCTGTGAGTGCCGTGACAGAGGCGTCGTCCAAGTTCCAAAGTGTCTTATTGGTGATCCCGTCGGATCCGTGCCGATTGCGTACGTAGTTGGGCCATGGCTCTGCGGGGGTCAGACTCTGTGTACGGTGCATCTAGCGTCGGATTGGCTGTGCCGTGATATGTGCGTGCAACCGACGGGGGCGCTAGAGTAATGTAGCGGGCTCGGAGCGCTGAAAGGAGTTGCTGGAGCTCGTCTGGATATTGGTGCAGGAGTTTGAGAAGTTCCTGTCGTTGGGATGTTCTGCTCTTGGTGTCGTCAATGAGATGACGCAGTATACGCCAAGTGCGTGAGGCACTCATATTAGTTCCCAGATGTTGGCAGAATGAGTACCATTGCTGTGCCGTTACGTGAGCGGCGTGTTTCTCTATCTCGCATTGAAGTTGTACAATTCTACGGCGGAACGCCCTGCTACCCGGTCGGGCACGGTACCGTCGCTGGAGGCTAGATTTGGCTTCCCACAACCGTAGCAGGCGGGAGTCCGCCTGTTGGATCTGAGCTTCCTGTGGTATTGTGCGGGTGTGGTGTTGAACGTCCTGCCGTAGCTGGGCCACCCATTCCGAGATATTCTCTATGGGCTGAGCGAGTTCGGTGCCCTGCAGTCGCGCCTTGCGGAGCTCCGGCCAGTCAACGAGTTGCTGAGTAACGCCAGCACGACGTCTGCATAGCGGCGTCTCTAAGTGAATGCTCAGGATGTAGTGATCACTACCCAGGTCGACCCTAGTGTTGGTCCAAGTAACGGAACGGTGATGATTTCCAATAAAGGTGAGGTCGGGGGTGGTGTCCTGTGTGGTACTCGTACCCTGGTTGCATCGGATCGGTCAAGAGCATAAGACGCTCTTGTTGCGCATCAAGCCATAAGCGGGTGCCCTTCGCTGTGTTCCGTCCGTAGCCCCATGCTGTGTGTGGGGCATTGAAGTCGCCCAGGACAAGGAGCGGGGAATGATGGCCTGCCAGATCGGCCGCACGTCGAAAAAGTTTAGAAAAACGGTGAGCCTGCCGAGGGCTGCGGTACGTATTAGGTATAAAGACGCTGCTCTTGCGCTGGCCCGTGGTGAAAACCAGTTCCACCAGCACGTGATCGGCCCCCTCGACTCCCATGCGTGTTGTATAACTGGGATATTGCGACGGACCAGCGTGGTGACCAGGTGGTGGGGGCGGCTGGCAGGGACAGTATCTAACGGGGCAAAGGCACGGTAGCCTGCGAGTTTGGAGGTGCCATATGTCTCTTGTAATGCAATAACATCTGGTACAGCGTCGTTCCCCACTGCATTTAGGTGCTGTTGAAGGACGTCGCGCTTCTTTCGGTAGCTTCTGCAGTTTCATTGCCAGATAATTATGCTGCTATAGGGCCGTCCGTTATCTTGTCCCATGTTAATCCCCGAGAGTATTCTTAGGTAATGCAATATGCTCTAGGAATGTGTTTGTGTTGGGCTCAAGGGTGGGACGTGCGTACGGCTTGTGCTTAATTGGGCCGCCGCCCCCGGAGACCGGCTGGCTCTGCGTGTTTTCTAGAACCGAGATTCGGGCTTTCATGGCTGAGAATTCTTTTGCGATAGTATTGGTGAGATCCGTGATCATGCCCTTGAGCTCCTCCAGGCGGTCGTTCGTTGCGCGTTCGGTTTTCTGTTCGAATTGCTGTAGTTTAGAGTCCACGACTTGCTCAGTTGTATACTGAGCATCCTTGGGTTTAGCATCAAGTCCCTTACGACGTTTGGAAGACTGTATAAAGGCGATTTCGGGCTCCGAGTCGGCGGGTGTGGGTATGTCGCTGGGGAGCTTACTGCGTGCTATTTCAGATAGGGTGTGCCGGGCTGAGTCGGAAGGAAGTGTAGTAGTGGTGTCCATGTTCTCCTGGGACGAGAGCTTTCCTGCCGCCTGTCGGGCGAGTTGTGTACGTAACTGAGTGTTCTCTTCCACTAGGAGTTCAATCATTTGCCTGAGCTTAACTAATTCGTGCTGTACCGGGTCTACCTTATGTACGTGCTGTGTGGACTGGGAGGCCAATTCTGCCCAGTTCACCTTGGGGGGCGCAGCGGAGCTTGTAGCGCCTGATGCTGGAGACCGGATCTGGCGTCGGCCGGAGCAGCTCCGCTGGCGAGTGGGAGACGAGGTGGGATGGCGAGCGGTAGACAAGCTCTGGCGCTGTTCTGGAGGAGGGCTGTGCTGGCGTCCACTTGGTTTAGGCGTCGGAGAGCGTCCGAGCATGACGAGGCCCCCCTTGTTTGTAGATCTTCGCTTAGAGCGGGAGCGGTGCTGAACCCCTTGGGGTGCGGCGGGGCCTGCGAGACGCGGGACGGAGGTCGAACGGTCCCGTGGGTTGCCTGAGGTATCCCGGTCCTTGCTGTGAAATGATCGTCGGGGAGTGTGCCTTCGGTGTCGTTCTTGATCCCAGCGGCGTCGTTGCAATAGGTAGGGGGTGCGATACCGCTGTTTGCACGTTTTGTCGCCCGTCTTGTGGTCTAGGCCACAGATGGCGCAACGTGGGGTGCAAGGATGGACCGGAGTTGGATCGCGAAGACCACATACCGGGCAGACTTCGAGAGTATAATTGTCTGGTTTGGGGCAGACGTCGATACGGTGTCCATATGCTGCGCATCGCTCACAAACTTCGTGCTTTTTCTTATGCAGATAGCATTTGTATTCAGTCCCACGGTAATAGACGTAGTAGGGGAGGGTGCCACCCTCGAAAGCGATAATCACTGAGCGGGACGTGCCGAGGCGTCGGGCTTGCAGGATGGTAGGGTGGCGGCTGTTGACGAGACTGCGGGTGATGGCGTCGGCGTCATCAGTATCGGGAATATTGTGTATGACGCCCTTCGCCGTACCTTCGGGTGGGGCCGTGTAGGCGCTCACTGCTTGAGTTCGGTCCCCGAGACGAAGCGAGTCGATGCGCCCATAGAGAGTTGCTCTGGTCAAGCTAGGTGTGCTGACGACGATGACGTTGCGGAGGTTGTTAATGCGTAAGGTGTCGGCTAGCGCTTCTTCCAGATTCACGCCGGCTGCGTTGCGGATGCTGTCGTGGAGCACGGCGTGGCTGCATCGTTGTAAGTCGAGATTATTCTTCGGGCGGAGAATGATTTTCACGTCGGTCGGTGGAAGTTCCGGAGCTCGACGCTCTTGGCGACGGCCGCGAGACTTGGGGCGAGGGCGGCTATCTTGCCTGCCTCTTCTGGCATCGACGTGCACGGTAGCCGGCGCCATGTTGCCCTATGTTCGGCGACGTTAGGGTTAGCTGGGCCAGCTCACGGCGGCCTCGTCGGCGATAGCTTTCGATCCAACCCGCAGCATTATTATAATCTTCAGGTGAGATAGACTCACTTTTGATCTCGACGGTCGGCATGTCGGCGGCTGCTTCAGACGACGGAGCTCCGCGAGCGGTGTCACGTAGCCGTGGCGGCGAGCACGGCCGCCTCGCCGGCGGTCACACTGCTGAGTACGCTCAACTTATGCTGCTCACCGTAATAAAAATCACCTCGCCGGGTAGCGGAAGACGATCGAGTGGTCCGCGGCTCAATCGAGGTAGATAAATCCGAGAGGTGGCCTCGCACAAAAGTAGGAGTGCCTCAACCATGGTTTCCTAACATTGAAAGAACTGCTTTCACCGTACCCTCTCCTTCATCTCAGCAGAACGAGCTAGCTGCGTTATGTGATTACCTGCACGATATCTGCGCCGCTGCAAAGATGTTGGCGTATATCCTCACTCTGTCAGGCTATCAGGACTTCTAGTTACAGACTCGGAAACTAGATGCTAATTCCTTTTTACCTCTCATTTCTCTCTCACTTTTTATCTTTCTCCCGCCTCTTTTTTCCTCTAATAAAGAACGTTCTATACCTCTCTTTCATTCTCGCCCACCTATAACTTTAATTTCATTTTGTGGCACAGAGTCTGCAGCACTGAATGTCGGCACGCTTCTCATTTCACCTGCGCCGTTCTAGTTAATTACTCGGGATTTTCGGCCTCGACAGCGCTTTGTTCGTGCACGCCGAGTTGGCACTATATGGGGTGGACGAAGTTGCGGCTACTATGCACCGAAAATTTTTAATTAAGGTTCTGAATATTATTTTCGTTTAAATGGCCGTAGCGCAGTGAAAAGTAAACTGCACGCTTTGTATTGTGACTTGCATTAGCACTAAGTTGGACATCCGGAAATTGCAGAATATTTAAGGGTTCTCCAATGTTCGTGTAGAATTGGGCACAGTTTTTATTTTATCTAGTTGCACGGGTGCACCTAATTTCGAGACACTGCACGACAAGCCCTCATTCAGCTTTTGAATTCGTGAGCATTGTATTGCGTTTTTACTTATCTACACATTATTATTGTCGGTATTTTTTTGCAGAAGTCTGGCCTAGCTTGTGTTGAGTGAGCTTGGACACTATTAGCAAAACAGCAAGGGCAGAAGCAATAGACAAAGAAACAGTGCTGGATCCAACTGGTTCGAGGATATCTGGAAACTGGGCATCACTTTCTTGTCACTATTTCGCAAGAAACGGGGGGGGAGGGGGGGGGGGGGGGCTTTTTAAGTGAAGAAGTCGCTCAACTATGCGCACTTCAGTGAACTTTCTTGGGGCCGAATGTCAGAGAATACGTGACCGCAATGCTTTCCATTCAAAACAACTCCAGCACTTTTCCCGACCTTTTTACTTGCACCCATAATGTAAGTGCACGATCCCTCTCACCCCTGGAATTCACATATGTGTTTGACGGGCGTACTGGGTTTGGCACCCAAGGCTCAAAAATATGCGGTGGAATGTAAAGACCGAAACAGAATATGGAATGGCCAATATGGTAGGCCTTCAGCATTCTACATTCACGTGGGAAGGCACCGAAAGCGACAACGAGGGGTCGTCCGAACGAACGTGCCGGATGCCATCTATTGTAAATTATGCACACAGGTCAAAAACCGCGCAGAATAACGCTACGCTGTACGGCCCGCGCGATCTACACTATCGATGTAGATCTACAGTATCCACCAGAGATGTCTACGCCATCGCGCTGTATACAATTCAATTCGTGTTCTCTCCGGCCTCAGTGGTTGCTTTTAGACTTCATGGCTGAACCGCCGCAGAAGAGTCAGCGAACGGTGACTGTACACCCTCCGGGTCAGAGACCTTCATCGGTGGAGACACGGTTGAATACCCATTTTTCTTCTAAGTGAGGCTGTCGCCCAAAATTATCGCAACCTCTCTTGCGACAAACATGGCGGCAGATATGCAGCCGTATACATGTAACAGACAAACTACAAGTAAGAATGTCGCTTAAGTTCATGATAAAAAATACTGAGCCAGCGGGATCATTATCATTCTGTCTTCCCACACATTGGTGAACAGACTTAGCTTGGTTACGTTAGACTTAACCTCACCACTAGCGTTGTCGCTTGGAGGGGACAACTTCGTTGTTGCCCCCCTTACACTTCACCTCACGTGAAACTCTCACGTGTGAACCAGTTGTCTCCTACTATCAAGCTACTTCCACCTCTTCTTGCAAGACGCGATTGACGTCACCCGTAACAATGCAGGCAGAAAGCAAAATACGATCCTACTCACCTTCCAGTACAACCTTATCGGTTTTTTATCAGCCCCTAATAATTATTACACAGCGGTCAGCGGTCGCCGGATTCTCCAAAACCGTCCAAAATAAATTGATTCCTCCCATTACCTTTATTTCCCGATTTCATACCGCCGAAAAGAAAAACGGTAAGCAACAATCTGCAGGCGCTCAATTCTAATTGAATGCGACACGTTCCGTAGAAAGCGCGTGCATAGGAATCTCGCCCGCAGTTTCGGTTGCCCATCAGCTGCTGTGAAGGCAGTGTCGCTGCAGTATAGACAGTGACTATGCAACAAGTAGTTGCAGTGACTCAAATGCGGTGGCTCATAAGTTGTAGGCCATAGTCGACATCGGCAGAAACTTCGTCGGTGAACCTAGCCAGAATAAACGCTGTGGTCACGCTACATTCACTCGTACCCTGCGACCGCGGCTTAGCCGCGTTGGTCTGCTCCTCACGCGAACGTTCCTGACTACAGGTTTTGCCGTTAAATTTATTCCGATCGCCATACAATTTCATCCATACGCCAACAAATTTAATCTAAGTGCCATCTAACTGAATCCGAGTGTCATCTGATTTAATCCAGGTGCCAGCGAATTTATTCCGGTCGCCAACCAAAATAATCCATCTGTTAAAAGGTTGTTCAGGAGTGTTTTGTGCGAAAATTAGGCGCAGCTTTGCGTACTTTGTTGAGCGTGGTATGATGAAAACGTGGTGTTTCTTGATCCACGATGTGGAACATATATTATGCGCACAGCTTAATGGCCATTCACTAAAACACGCAGACCAACAGAGCGGTCTTGTTTGATCCGTTAGTGCCGTGTGTTGATCGTCTGCTCGCGGTTTGTTACGCCTGCAGAATTGCCAGTGTAATGTTAGAGTGTACTAGAAGTACACTCTAGTATTGTTACGCGAGCAGGCGATACTTCTTAGGCGAGAAAGCGACACATCTGACGCGGACAGGCGATATTTCTGACTCGAGCAGACAGTATTTTAATTTGGAAATATTTCTTAACACTACAGAAAAGCATTCATTAATTGAAAATCAGAATGCAAAGGGCATTTATAGCAAGGTCTTTTTATTAAAGGAACTTTTGAAGGTATTGTTACGCGACGATGAGATGAAAGTTCTGACGTTTGGTATTTACAGCGCCTTCACAGACGATCAGCTCGCAGCACGCGGCACCAACGAATCAAAACGGTCCGCTCTCTTGGTCTGCGCGTGTTTTCAAATGTGCAATAGGCAGTGCGCATAACATATATTGTTCATCGTACATCATGAAACACCACGTTTTCACCGCACCACGTTTAACACATTGAGCTCCTTCGGTATAAAAATTTTACGTAAGCACCCAAATGCCATTTTTTGCCAAGATCGTCGAGCGGCAAAGCACGTTGTATCCTTCCTTGGAATATCGGGCAAGAAGGGCGACAAATGGCCGCCGTCGGAGTGGAGCAAGGCAAACGGTAGCGCGCTGAGCTGTCCCGGACCTGACTTGTCCCGGTGAATCGAACCCCTCGATTCCCTTATATTGCCCGGACGAGGAAGTCAATCATCGCTGTCAACCAGCTAGCCTGCACGCTGTTTGGATTATTATTGTTACGCAATATCAATGAACTAATTAATACACTTTTCGTGTCTTTTTTTTCCGACAACCATGGCCCGCCGCGGCTGGAGCGGTACAGCGCGCAGCCGCGGGGTGGGAAATGGCCTACTATAGGAAGCAGGGCGAAACGAGAACACAAAAGTTGCTGAGATCTCTCGGCGCCGGTTTTAATATTACATAGAAAATAACTACCTTGGCCAAATTTCACGTCCCAAAACGCTTGCCTGCTCTTGTATTATAATGAAATGGACCTTGTAGACACAATATAAGTTTGTTTTATTCGAAAGATTTCGTGTTTTATAGTTACCCCCAGCACCTTCCCGGCAGCAAGCGATGCCGTATTCACTGAGAAATTAATCAATTTAGTCTAAACTTTTTATTTTTCCGTCAAATCGTGTGTCTTCATGACGTCTTTCTTTAGTCGCGAGGGCAGGTATTTAAACTAACTTCCAGTTCATCGTTAGTCTCTGCAGCCCTGCTTACCGTCAGCCCTCCCAGACGGCGTTACCATGCTGAGCCGCGGACTGTTGCATTTGCTTTAGTTTTGAGCGTGTTTGCACCTGGCCTGCTTTTGTTGCGGTAGAAAGTAATCGTTTCGGGAAACATGGGGTATGCTCAATAAACCGGGACACGTAAAACAACATCGGTTACACCAATCGACCAGTATCGTGTAAGACAACCCCAAAGCGGTGGACTGCTATGCAGCTGAAACAGGCATAGTGCGTCCAGCACCAACAGCAGTGCGCATCGGTACTTCTATGTTTCTGTGTATTTTCGTAACTTCCACTATTTACCCCACCATTCGTACTGCTATAAAAAGAATGGGCCCTACATTTAAGCGCAAATAGCTCTTTCAGTAAGCTTATAAGCCCTGCCTAATTTGCGATTGCTTTTGCCGGCCTCCGTCAATCCCCGCCGGGCATATTGCCGCGAACCATACATTGGGTTTGTTTATTTGTGTTTTGCTTTTACCGCCCGGCTGCGCCGGTCTGTGTTATCTCTGCACCAAGGGAAGCGCGTGTTCCATTCTTTCTTCTGTGCCGCATGTGTTATCTGTCGTGATAGGGAGAGCATTAAGATCTAACGTGAACAGCCCAGAATAATCTTCTTGGATCTACTATGTTCTCGATGTGAATCGACGGTTTCGAGAACCACGCGCGCCGAAAGATAAAAAGCCTGCAGTGCGGACGCCGGAGCATTCGATTCGACCACACTCGCCTGTGCAAGTCACTTTGTTGACCGCTGCTTCGCCGCCTCTGTATTCTTTTGAGTTGTTAGGGGAGACACAAGTTCGCTCCAATAAACGTGTTTCTCATTCAAGACAACTGCATCGTTCTTGTCTTCGCGACATCTGGTGGAGGTGCTGGGTTACTAAGTCTTTATGCCCTCTACGGACATCTCGAAGCCGCCAAGCAGTCCAACCAGAGAAAGCCCCCCGACTGCAAGGATTTGCTACCCGAGTTCGGTCTTCTGCCAGAAGGGCCAAGAGAAGGAAACGCTTGCAACCAACACCATGGTGCAAGAAAAAACGTCGCCTAATCATTCCTGCAGCAGCCCCGAGAACCGCCATCCGTTCCGGGGAGCCCCCGCTGAAGACCCCGAAGAATGGTTGGAAAAGCTGGAGCGCGTCCGCATCTCCAACAGGTGGACGACGAAGAAACTTTCCGGCATGTCTTCTTTTACTTAGAAGATGCTGCTCGAACTTGATTGGAGAACCATGAGAGCTCTTTGACCGACTGCACTCAATTCAAAAGGGAGTTCCTTAAGACTTTCACTACCGTGGTGAGAAAAGAGCGAGCTGCGCTTTTGGCTTGAAAACTCGAACGCAGCACCCCAACGAAGGAGTCGTGATTTTCGTTGAGGCCATGAATGGACTTTTTCGTCGTGCGGACCATGAATGACCGAGGAAAAGAAGCTCAGGTTTCTAATGCGAGGAGTGAAGCAAGAGCTTTTGCTTGTCTAGTCCGTAACCCTCCGAAGACAGTGGCGGAATTCGCGTCTGAGGCGGCCGCGATGGAGAAACGCTAGAAATTCGAACGAGGCAGTAACGACCGCCCTGTCAACGCGCTGTTCTCGGAGACCATCGGGGCCGCAAATGGAAGCTCCGATACATTGCGAGAGACCATCCGAGCAGTGGTCAGGGAGGAGCTTCGGAAGCTTTTTCCAATGACGCCGCAACCTCAAGTGGCTTCCTGACCGACGTAATCCGAGAAGAAGTCCCAAAACGCACTGGGAACTTCTACGCCATCGGAAGCACCCGCGAACCACAAGCCATGACCTACTCCTCGGCTGTTCGTCAACCCCGCCCTGCTCCAACCCGTCGTCAAGAGGCCGAGCCATACCGCCGTCCAATCCCGCCCGCCCGACGCCTTGTAGACCAATACCAGACGCCAAGGAAGACCGACGTGTGGCGAACGCCCGATAATCGCCCGCTGTGCTATCACTGCGGAGAGGCCGACCACATCTACCGTCGCTGTCCCTACAAGAGGCTCGGTTTGCGAGGGTTCTCCGTCGACGCCCCACGCCCCCGATACGGCCAGCGCCCTGCTGAGATCGAAGAATACCTCTCCACAACCAACCGAGGACCAGCCCGCTTCAACCGTTCACCGTCGCCCTACCCGTATCAGTCACCGAACCGCCGCAGCACTGCTGACTTCTCACGTGGAAGGCCCCCAGCCCACGCGGGGGAAACTAAAAGCAGCAACTTCGGGAGGTAAAGTTGCACAACGGCGGAAAAATGAAAACCCTCCAACGACGCAGCGACTCGCTGAAGACCCATCATTCACGACATGCCCTCAACCCAGACGACCCGACCTAGCCCTAACGAGACTCCTGAACACGACGACAGCTACACGGCGTGACGCGTACCCGACCTGACCGAGACGTCCGTTGAGAAGACGACGACAACGACGATGCACAGTGCCCGACCGTCAACACGGACAAGCAGAGATACGACGCCCCGACGAACCCGGAACTCGAGGAAGACTGCATCTGACGTCAAGGTGTCCATCGACGGCTTTGACGTAGTCGCCCTCGTAGACACGGAAGCTGACTATTCGGTAATGAGCGGACCGTTTGCGTCTAAACTGAAGAAAGTTATGACCAGATGGGACGGTCCGCACATACGCACAGCAGGAGGGCCACTCGTGACGCCAAGTGGAACGTGCACATCGCGCGTCACCATAGACGGCAACAACGTACCCTGCGGCGTTCGTCATTCTGCCTAACTGCTCCCACGACGTAATTCTTGGAATGGAGTTTTTGATGGACAAACGGTGCAATAATCGATCTGCAGACCAAGTGAATAACGTTTTCCCCCAATCACTCCATGACGCCGGAACCGAACCCCGAACGACGTGCTGCTGTAAGGATTGCCGATGATCATGTCACCCTGCCACCCCGCGCAAGCTTGATGGTCGCAGTCTACTGTCAAGATGCTGCTCCTGACGTCGACGCTATCGTAGACACCGATCAAAGGGTGCTTCTCAACCGTGGTGTGTCGGTCGCAAGAGGCATTGCGCGCTTCAAGGAACACCAATCCCACATTTTGGTTACGAATTTCACCGAGGAGTACCAGCATTTAAACAAGGGCGGCGGCAATTGCATTCCTCGAAGAAGCTCAAGAAGCAAGTGACGTGATCGCGGTCGCCGACTTTGAACGCACACCCGTATAGAAACCTTCAAGCTCCCGCAGCTTTTCGACGTGAATCCGGCGCTACCGCAAGAACAACGGAACAAGTTATTGGCTTTGCTGCGTCGCTATAGCGAATGTTTTTCGTCGAGCGCAAAACTACGTCAGACCCCTCTAGCGAAGCACCGAATAATAACCGAAGATGGAGCCCGACCCACCCGACAGTCACCGTACCGCGTCTCTTCACACGAACGGGAAGCCATCCGGACTCAAGTCGACGACATGCTCAGCGACGACATTATACAGCCCTCGAAAAGCCCCTGGGCTACGCCCGTCGTACTCGTAAAGAAAAAAGACGGCGCATTAAGGTTTTGTGTTGACTACCGGCGACTGAACAAAATCACGAAAAAGGTCGTGTACCCCCTCCCCCGAATCGACGACGCTCTCAACCACCTCTGCCACGCGAAGTATTCTCATCGATGGACGTGAAGACTGGCTACTGGCAAATTGAAGTGGACGAGAGAGACCGAGAGAAGGACTGCATTATAACCCAGACGGCCTATACGATTCAAGGTGATGCCGTTTGGGCTGTGCACAGCACCAGCGACGTTTCAAAGAGTCATGGACACTGTGCTAGCGTGGCCTTAAGTGGCACACCTGCCTCGTATACCTCGACGACGTAGTGGTATTCGCCCGGACTTTCGACGAAACACCTTGCAAGGTTGGAGTCTGTACTCGAGGCCATTCGTACGTCGGGGTTGACGCTGAAGCCTGAAAAGTGCCGTTTCGCATACGGGGAACTCAAGTTCTTGGGCCACATCGTCAACGCCGCGGGAGTCCTACCTGACCCGGCAAAAACTTCAGCCATTGCGAACTTCCCAAGGCCGAAAGACAAGAAGGGCGTGCGAAGATTTCTCGGACTGTGCGCACTACGACGCTTCGTCGCAAACTTCGCACGCATTGCAGAGCCACTCACGCGCTTGACGAAAGATAGCACCCCTTTCAGCTGGGAAAACGACCAAGAAAAAAGCATTCTGCGAGCTGCAAAAACGCCTGCAAAGACCCGCCCGTGCTCGCTCATTTCGACGAAAATGCCGAAACGGAAATGCACACGGACGCCAGTGATATAGGCTTGGGTGCCGTCCTTGTCCAAAAGCAAAGCGGCTGCGAAAGGGTAATCGCCTATGCCAGCCGTGGTCTGTCGAAGGAGGAGAAAAACTATTCTGCCTCTGAGAAAGAGTGCCTGGCTATTATATGGGCGATTTCAAAATTTCGCCCATACGTGTATGGAAGGCCATTCAAGGTTGTAACAGACCACCATGCGCTGTGTTGGCTCGCCAATTTGAAGGACCCCTCTGGCCGTCTTGGGCGGTGGAGCTTGCGCCTGCAGGAGTTCGACGTTACAGTCGTTTATAAATCCGGCAGGAAACACTCCGACGCCGACTGCCTGTCCCGCGCCCCCCGTCGACCCACCACCACAAGACTGACGAAGACAGCGCGTTCTTCGTGATCGTGACGGAGAGCGACCTAGCCGCCCAGCAGCGTGCCGACCCCGACTTACGCGTCATAATCGAGTACCTCGAGGGATGCAACGTTGCGTTCCTAGGACCTTCAAACGCAGCTTACCAGCATTCAGCCTGAGAAACTCCCTCCTCGTGAAGAAGAATTTCAGCCCCGGAACAAGAGCGAATTACCTTCTCGTCATCCCCGCGGACCTTCGTGACAAAATTTTGGAAGCGTGCCACGACGACCCGTCTTCCGGACATCTCGACACAGCGCGCACTATTGGAAAAATCAAGGCCAGGGTACTACTGGCCCGGCCTTACCTCTGACGTCACCCACTACGTCCGGAGCTGCCGTGACTGCCAGCGACGAAAAACGCCGCCGACAAGACCCGCCGGACTTCTGCAAACCGATCGCCGTCCATCGAGACCATTTCAACAGATTGGAATGGACCTTTTAGACCCGTTCCCTACGTCACGATCACAGAACAAGTGGATTGTCGTAGCGAAAGACTACATGACGCGCTACGCAGAGACCGCCGCTCTTCCGAGGGGGACTGCACAAGAAGTGGCAAAGTTCTTTATAAGCCAAGTTGTGCGGCGACATGGAGCCCCGGAAGTCCTAATCACCGACCGCGGAACGGCATCTACTGCGGAGCTGATGCAAGGAGTATTACGCTACAGCAACACGGATCACCGAAGAAACGACGGCGTACCACCCCCAAACGAAAGGACTAACAGAACGTCTGAACAAGACAATCGCAGATATGCTGTCAATGTACGTTGACGTTGAACATAAGACTTGGGACGAAGTGCTCCCGTATGTCACGTTTGCGTACAACACGGCTATCCAGGAGAAGACGCAGCTGACGCCGTTCGAGCTTGTCTACGGTAGAAGGCCAACTACGATGATCGACGCCATGCTTCCGCACGTAGAAGACGACGACCTCAACGCCGACGTCCACGGATATCTTCAACGTGCGGAGGAGGCCCGCCAGTTCGTATAACGGACCAGCAGCTGGTGGATGCGGGCCGCTACAAACCTCCGACGCCGAGACGGCCGAGTACCAAACAGGGGATCGTGTGTGGGTTTGGACTCCCATCCGACGACGCGGACTCAGTGAGAAGCTCCTGCGACGGTATTTCGGACCCTACCAGATTCTACGACGTGTCGGCCAACTTACCTACGAGGTGATCCCCGATGGTGATTCCGGAACATCACGACGACGCACGCGGCCCGAAGTCGTTCGCGTGGTTCGCTTAAAACCTTTCTACGGACGATAACGAATTTTATTTTATTTTCCGACTGTCGCTTATGTTAGCATCGGGTCGATGCACTCTTAGAGGGGGGGGGTAATGCCGCGAACCATACATTGGGTTTGTTTATTTTGTGTTTTGCTTTTACCGCCCGGCTGCACCGGTCTGTGTTATCTCTGCACCAAGGGAAGCGCGTGTTCCATTCTTTCTTTCTGTGCCGCATGTGTTATCTGTCGTGATAGGGAGAGCATTCCAATCTAACGTGAACAGCCCAGAATAATCTTCTTGGATCAACTATGTTCTCGATGTGAATCGACGTTTCGAGAACCACGCGCGCTGATGAAGATAAAAGCCTGCAGTGCGGACCGCCGGAGCATTCGATTCGACCACACTCGCCTGTGCAAGTCACTTTGTTGACCGCTGCTTCGCCGCCTCTGTATTCTTTTGAGTTGTTAGGGAGCACAAGTTCGCTCCAATAAACGTGTTTCTCATTCAAGACAACTGCATCGTTCTTGTCTTCGCGACAATATGATATCACAGGTTCTGTTGCGGGAAATGAGCTAGCGCGTCGCGTGGCCATTTCTTTTTTTTCGTAATTATATAGCTTATTTAAGTGAAGTCCGCGTAAAAAGTGGTGTAAATATGATTCTAACGAGGTAATCTTTCGCATGACCATACTTGTGTTTTGTCTGCATGGCCCCTTTAAGGATAAGCGCACAAAAACGACACCTAAGCGGGAGTAATGGGCAGGAACGTGCTGCCCTCACAACGAAGACACGCAGCTTATATACGTATTTGCGTCACCAACACGGCGCTAAATCATAACATTACGTTTTTTTGTGGGCTGATCATTATTGATGAATATTTTCACCAACCCACCCAACTCACAGTCCTTTTGAACTCATTTCATACGACTGTGCCCAGGAATCCGTCACAAACTTCAACTCGAAAGCGCTGCTTGGCTGGGCTGGTGAAAGCCCGCACACCGATGGATGTCGTCCAAAAAAAAAAGCGCACCTGTGGCTCTAACTCTTGCTTTAGTAAAACTATCGAGAAACAAATTTTGTGACACTTTGCCGCTAGGACGACTCTAACGTTACGTCAAGCTTCATTTACTTTCAAAAATAACGTAGTTCACAGTGAACTTGTAAATAATGGGGGAATTTTCGCCTGATGTCGGTCCATTTCAGGTAATTAACTAGGAAGTATGCTGAATCGCAGCTTCCTGCACCCCTTGGGCTGTGATCGGTCAGAGCATATTGTCGCTCACGTTGAGGTTCGGCACCACAGCTTTGCTGGTCATCGTCCTCCACAGAGTGGAAGGGCACTAAACGTTTTCCTGGACTTCAGGAAAACTATGAGAACTCTCCCGAGGCCTGCAACCACAGCAGGGAAGGCAAAATATGGGGTCTCTTTCTAGACAAACAGGCAGGCCAGTCTGCTTGTTTCTCTTCGTGTTTTGTTCTAACATTTAAATACTACAAAACTGCCTTGCGTTTGCCGTTCCCTTTGTGTAACTATGTTTTTGCAACGACGTAGACTGATTTGCTCTTCTGAAGACGTCCGCATGCCCGTAAACACTGCGTGCGCTGTGTTTACGCATGCAGTGTTTAAACACAGTGTTTTTAAAAAAAACACTCAGTGTTTTTTTTAATAACGAAAACTTTCTATTTTAGACCCAACAAATGATTGCACTCTTGGAACGCTTCTCAGAAATGTTCATCACACTAAAGTTAAGCGTCTAATTTCCGGTACGTTCGTACACCTTTCCGCATTCCATCATGCAAGCAGGCGTACCACATCTTCCTCTTTGGTTTCATGGCAAGACGTGCATCTTTTCTTCGCTTCTGTTTTTTTTTTTCTCTTCTAGCCTCAAAGCGGAACCGTAAAACTCTTGGAGATGCCATTACTACGTAAGCATACATTGCACTGCCTCGGTGCACAGAGTTGCACGCGGGCATTGCAACTCGCCTGTGCTGATTATTTGCGCGGAGGGTGCAACATATGGTCCGCCGCTTCAGTTTCCCACGGCACTGCTAACGAACTCCACGAATGCGGCGAGAAACAAAGATGCGATCGTGTGTCTCTGCGTGCTTGTGGGAAGTGTTTAAAGTTTTCCGTAAATAATCTGCAAGATTTCATTAATGTGAACTGCGAGCGCTATTTTCATTTCATCTATTCTTTATGGAACGCGAATACTTCAGCCCCCTCCTTAGGAAGTGCGAAGGAAACGCAGATGCACGAAGAGACCATCCTGCATTGTTATATTGCCAGAGACCCATTTTCAGTAGGAATCTCAGAACTGTTGCCGCAAGTTTTCAACCTCGGGAGATGGGGGTGGTTTACTGTGGAGCTTAATACATGAAACCCTTGAACGCACAGCGCGTGGTGTTGACTAAAGCGAAGCTTTCTTGTTCTGTTTGATGGTGCCGAAACAAAAATGCACTGCAGGAAACCCAACTTTTCACAATGGGAGGTAACACGATGACGAGGATGACCATGAGTACGATGATGATCAAACAAGAAGAAAAAGCTTTCGCTTGTCGGAATCAGGCGTGCGTCTATTAAGTGATCAATTCGACATCTATCTGATTGCGTTATTACAGCATTCAGGTCTCACAGCATTTCAGTTGGGTGCCTTGCGCGGGCGTTGGCTTTGTACATCCGTAGTTGGGGATTTAATTACGAAAAAGTGTCGGTGGTGGGGGGTCGGTGGGGGGGGGGGGAGAATGCGCGTAGCCTTTCTTGTGAAGGATTCGCTCGCTGTCGTCTGTGCTTGACCATGACTCTTAGGCCATTGGCATTTTAAAAGTTATCGGTTCAACTTTGGCACTTCGCCGTTTCATTTTCGCACGAAAGAAAGCTTTGCGTTTAAATTATCCTCTTCAATTGACGGATGGGGATTTCATTTTTTTTACATATTAACCAAAGTCTGTTAGGTCCAGAAGACAGCTTGTTCCGCGTAGCGTCAATCTGACCTACAACCTCAGCAAGCATACAGCTTCTCACAATATGCACAACAGAGGAATCTGGCGCTAGCGTCTATGCGGCCCACATCAAGGCCGTTGTGTCGTCATGGGCCGCCATTACATCATGCGCTCGCCTTAGCTTCATCATTGGCTTGGATTGAAAGTTTTAGTGACCGCAAATATTAACCAGCGTGCCACAAAAACGCGAAGAATAGTGTGCAATGATGCAAGTGGAAAACAAAACAGGCTGTGTTAAAACTATGGAAAAAGGAAGTAAAACATATTTTTGCCGGAACGGTTGTGTCTGCTATTCTGCAGGCCAAGGTGGTAGTTACGAACAATGTTAATATTTGGGGGGAAACTCATTAGAGACACTTAATTTATCATTTTTACCATTATTTCAAATAGCAAGTTGTTTCAAGAGTATATAAATTTTTTAGCGTGGCTATGAAAACGTCGCCTTCGTGGTGAACCGGTGCACCGACCATCTACAGTTTACCACCTACAGTTTACAACAAAAAAGAAAACGTGGCGTTCAACAGTCGTGACAAGATAGGACGGATACGGGCGTCCGTATCTGTCCTATCTTGTCTACGTCAAATTACGTCTTGTTTCTTTTTTTTTCGTCAGCTACAAATTTTGCGGCGGCATATTACCCGCTCAGCCATACGTCCTTCGAGTGCGGCACGACCAACGTCAGGTACGATCACGCACTGCCTGCTGTTTCACCGAACACGGCTACCACAGAACAGGGAGGATTTCGGCTTTCTTGTAGCTCGTGGACTGTTAATGCATAGTGAAGAAAGCAAATCCCAAAAACCGCTTAAGAATTCAATTGTCATGCCAAGCCCAAGCCAAAAAGTGGGGGTCTTCCCATAAACCCTCACGACGACATGGATTACCAGGCGCAGTTTCCTCTCTATTTACTAAGAAACTTTATGTCAGCAAGGTCAGGCCAGTGCTTCGTGCGGTTGCACAGTGAAAGCGTCTAAACGCTAGCCCCTAAACGCTAGGGGGGAAAGGTAAGGACACGTGCTCTTATGATACAAGGAGGACCTGGTTGCATCCATGTTTACTGCGCCTTCGGGCCCCCAGCGCTAACTGCCCCGGGCAGCTTCTGTGTGTGTGTGTTTTTTTTTTTCCCGTGCCATTGTGTGCGCGTTAACTGCACGGCCTCTCGGCGCGAAAACCTAGTCAACAAACTTGGTTTAACCCTTTCTGTCCCGGGTGATTCCAAATGGAATCACATTGCTGTAGTCACTCTAGCGCATAGAGAACAAAACCAAAACTACTAGTTTTGGGGCGAAATGTCCCTCAAGGATGCGTTTTGCGATCTACATCACCATTGTAGCGTTTTAGCGGAGCCGGATGCTACAAAGAAAAAAAAAGCTCAAGTGAACACAAAATTATGACGTCGAGGCTAAAGAAACCAGAGGTTCTAGTTGTATTCCCAGGCTTGTAAATCTGTAAATATTCACACTGAGGAGGTCATCTTTTGCTTGTAGTCTCATGTGGTCATTAAATTTTGGAAAACATGGAAAAAAGTTTCCTCTCGAAATAACGTTTTTTAATCCCCAAATGTCTTCAATTGTCGGACTCAATAATACATCAGTAATTACTTGTATTACCAGGTCCATTTTTTGTTTATGGGCTTAGGGGAGCCGTAGAATTTAGTAGAACACAGTAAAAGTGTTTTTGTGCTCGAAAAAGAAACGCGGGACTGAAGGGTTAACCGCCTTCTACCAAGGAAAATTTATGCCTAAGTTCTGTTTCACCTCTGTGCCGTGCTCTGAGAAGCTTCGCTGTTCACCCATCTTGAAAGAGTGCTATGGCTCATGGTATTTTATTATTGATTGCCACTTCCGGAGGCCACCAGCAACAACGTCAATGCCTGAATTCAGTAGTGAATGCAACGGCGTTCCCCGGGCGGAGCGACAACGGTGATGAAGCAAATTAATTCGACGTCCGAACGCAGAAACATTCCACTGTGGTATATCTTATACGCGAAGCGTGCAGGAAAGCATTTTTGATTCCCCGGCCAAAAGTGCTGCTGTTCCCTCGAAAAAAAAGAAACATCTACTCGGAATGGTGTACGGCTAGTGTTGTCAACGCGAACACAGAAGCGGCACGAGAACCGTGTTGTGCGCGTATACTAGGCCGTCCCGACTAACCTGCCCACGGTTGGACAGATTGGGCCAAGAACCAAACCGTTGTAGCAAGGGCAGCAAATAGAAATACCAAAACTATGACGACATTTGCTAACGTGCTGCTCAATTTGTTCCAGGCTTACTCGCACACGCTCACTAAATATTACATGAGAAGCCATGTACTTTTCTTTCATATGAGGGGATATTATCACCGAATTACTCATAATGTTCGCGCAACTTAAAGGTCATAATGAGAGCCCCTAAACAAGAATCTTTTTCACCTGTGTGGTGGTTTTTATATTTTTGCATTTGGACCCGCAGGCATCTTGGCATTCCCGGAAATGAGGGGGCCAACCTAAGAGCTCGAGGTTTTTGTGAGAGGACGCTCGACGTCTCACTCGGCCTTACACAGGAACATCGGCTCCTAGTGTCGGCCAAGTCGGTTCACCCTTCCTGCACCGCACCGGAACGTCTGCCAGGCCATGCGTACGGGCCCTTAAAACGAACCCTCTCCCGCACCCATCCCACAACACTCATTGTTCCCTGAGCGTCTTCCCTTCGCTTTCGCGGCACTGCGGAACCATTGGCCCACTGCCTCAGGGTGGGTGGGCGTCAGGGCTCAGCCCTAGCTTCCCTTACCTGAACGGTTCATTACGCGACTCACCATTGGGAGCACGCCCTCGCCAGCTCCTCCCTTGCCATCCAACAGCACCTGCTGGAGCCGGTGGTATCAGCAGCGGAAAGCAAAGCATTCCTAGAACGAGGAAACCATACCTATCTAGAAAATCGTATTAATAATATATATATATATATATATATATATATATATATATATATATATATATATAGATATATATCTATATATATATATATATATATATTATATCTATATATATATAAATATATAGCGATCATCTATCCTCCATATATCATTATCTCTATATATACTATCGATACTATCTCTCTCTCTATCTCACTAGATATACATATATATTGATATATATATTGAGAGACGGCGTTTCGCAAGAAGGCTTTATTCTGTCGCCGAGCCCAGACGTTCGTCCGTAGTCGAAGCGAGGGGATGATGATGACCATTTACAGATGATAATGGCGATGGTGAACAGACATGACTAAACTGGAAACACACCTTAGTGTCCACAATGCAAACGCTGATGGTTATGCCTGCTTTGGGCATAATGTCCGCAATAACGTCCCTCAGTCACAATATATCTATATATATATATATATATATATTCTGGTAATTCTATGGAGGCCGTGGGTTCGGATCCCACCTGGCGGGCATTTTTCTTCGCTTTCTTTCTTCTTTCCAAATTCTTGATCTGTTTCAATGGCCTACCACAACCTCCCCTTTCCTTTTCGAGTCTTCGTTGACTGCCAATCTTATCTTTCTGTGTATTTCTTCTACGAGTCCCTCATTCCTATTCTGATTCGCTACATGCATAGCGAGGGCCTCTGTTCTGGCAGTCTTGGTGCCATAGGGAGCTTACAGAGGGTTCAACGCTGGTGACCACTCTCGACATGTCGTAGACACTCGAGTCACGGCGCGGGGATTAAAGAAGGTCCCCTTCACCCCGAGAATCAGAGTGGCGCTGGCTACCACCCCAAGCACAGGAACAAAATTACATTGACATAAAATCCCCAGAAAGCGGGGGGAGAAAATCGCCCCGCCGGTAGCGAAGTGGTTATCGCACCAGACCGGTATTCTGGAGGTCGTGGGTGCGGATCCCACTGGCGGGCATTTTTTTCTTCGCTTTCTTTCTTTCTTTCCAAATTCTTGATCTGTTTCAATGACCTACCACAACCTCCCCTTTGCTTTCGCGGTTTCTTGACTGCCAATCCTTATTTTCTGTGTTATTTCTACGAGTCCCTCATTTCCTATTCTGATTCGCTAAATGCATAGCGAGGGCCTCTGTTCTGGCAGTCTTGGTGCCATAGGGAGCTTAAGAGGGTTCAACGCTGGGTGACCACTCTCGACATGTCGTAGACACTCGAGTCACGGCGCGGGGATAAAAAGAAGGTCCCCTTCACCCCGAGAAGTCAGAGTGGCGCTGGCTACCACCCCCAAGCACAGGAACAAAATTACATTGACATAAATACCCCAGAAAGCGGGGGAGAAAATCGCCCCGCCGGTAGCGTAGTGGTTATCGCACCAGACCGGTATTCTGGAGGGCGTGGGTTCGGATCCCACTCTGGCGGGCATTTTCTTCGTTTCTTTCTTTCTTTCCAAATTCTTGATCTGTTTCAATGGCCTACCACAACCCCCTTTGCTTTCCGAGTCTTCTTGACTGCCAATCCTTATTTTCTGTGTTATTTCTACGAGTCCCTCATTTCCTATTCTGATTCGCTATATGCATAAGAGGGCCTCTGTTCGGCAGTCTTGGTGCCAATAGGGCGCTTAAGAGGGTTCAACGCTTGTTGACCACTCTCGGGATGTCGTAGACACTGAGTCACGGCGCGGGGATTAAAAAGAAGGTCCCTTCACCCCGAGAAGTCAGAGTGGCGCTGGCTACCACCCCCAAGCACAGGAACAAAATTACATTGACATAATACCCCAGAAAGCGGGGGAGAAAATCGCCCCGCCGGTAGCGTAGTGGTTATCGCAACCAGACCGGTATTCTGGAGGTCGTGGGTTCGGATCCCACCTGGCGGGCATTTTTTCTTCGCTTTCTTCCGTTCTTTCCAAATTCTTGATATGTTT
>JABSTR010000116.1:0-28358 GCA_013339765.2 Haemaphysalis longicornis
TGCGATAAAATGACTTGTTTAGGCACCCGTTTTGTGTTTGCGAAGTTACAAACGTTCTAAATTATTTAATCTGATGTGATAGCAAATCTTTACTGCCTCCAAAGTCATGCAGCGGGGTTGCCACTAGCCATCTTATTAATGTAGGACATGATATCCAAAAGGAAATATTCATCTCGTTATATTCGCCATAAGTGTGCCCAGAAAGCTTAGTTGTGTACATGTTCAATTCTCATTTTAAGGTGATAGTTATTGAATTGTGCACATGTACACCTGTTCTAGGGAGAAGGAATGCAACGTGATAAATAAAAAAACACAGGTGACGCCGGATACGACAATGAAATAATTTGTACTCATTCAACAAAGGCAGAATAAAGGAGAAATTCAGAGAATACACCGCTTATTTTTCTACAATTAGTGTTCATCAAGCTTTTCCAAGAATCCTACATGAGTAGAACTGTTTGTGGAAAAACACCTCAGCGACTGCCGCCGTTTTCTTAATGCCTCAAGGTAGCAGTTTCCTTGAGTTGTAGGTCTATTTAGGTTCAAGATGGCATACTAACAGTAAGGTACGTGTAAATGCTGGGGCGTATTCTGACCCTTCTAATTCACAAAATAAATTGCACGGCCACTCTTTGCATCACCGCTTTCTTAAGTATTTCGTTTATAAACTTTTAATGTCTACTGGAAAATGTGGCGCGCCAATTTTTTTAAGTATGGACGCATTCTTTATTGATCGTTCTTTATTACCCATCACTAAAAATTCACATTTACAAACAAGCAATGAGTCATGACAAATATCAAAGCAGGACAAAAGCGCGCCGCAATATTTTTGATTCATTGATGTGGTTTAAAAATTTTTAAATTTGTCCTATAAACACAAAGAATTTTAGTAAAAACTGTGGTTTACTACTTGATAATTAAAAATTTTAAAGAAGGAAATATATTTTTTGTTTTCTAAAGCATTTTCTCTACTGGCAGAATTATTTTGCGTGCGTGGTAAACTATATATAAACGCCGGCGAAAGACATGCGCGTAAACACGCATCCTTCCTGATCAGCTATCACCGTTGTAAGGTAAATATGAATTGGCATTATTTCGCTATTGGCATCTACCGAGGGAACCTGCTAAGACAGTACAGGTGCCGTAAAAGTAATTGGAACATGACTTTGTCAAGTTACACAAAGTTCTCCTTGCAGAAAATACCGGGCTGCATTGGTGTGCGTTTAAAACAGTATTACATAATGGAAACAGCATCCTGTAAACTCGCAATAGCTGCCATAAATCGTGTAACACAAATAGATTCTAATATTCACAAATTGTTGTTCAAATTTCGTATGACGACACAAAGCCCTTTGGTGCTGAACGATAGCCGTCAAGCCGTTTGCGGTAATGTTTTACTTTCACCGCCTAATGAAAAGTAACCAGGACCTTCCACAATAAAACGGTGACGCCTGCTTTTTCGGCTGGAAGCCCGCGTTATTTCGACACACATATACACTCCGAGGCTCTAGTCTAGATTTTGCAATGTGGTAATATTTTCGAAGCTGTTGCTATAATTTGGAAAGAATACATTTTCGGATCAAACTTTTTGCCCGTCAATAAAGTCATATTCTGAAACTAAAAGATCTTGTCGGCTTGTTTGAAAACGACAAACATAGGTTAAAATCGCCCAAGCCGAGAACTGCCCTTAGGAAAGGGTTTGGTGAATTTAAAATTCTGTAATAAGTACCCAGCATTATATGACGCGTGCTGAAGTTCACTGCTACGGATAAATATATAAAACCCAGGCATGGGCAAAACGCCCCATAAAGTCGCCATCCAGTGTTTTCTGTTCATTGTCCACGTTACAAAACTGGCCGTGGTGAGGCGGATTTTACCCGAGTGCGCGGGGTTTTCTGAAAACCTGCTTAACCACTGAGCCAACACTGGAGCAGAAATACGTATTTAGGCAAGACGAGCACATTTCAAGGAACACTTTTTAGGGGCGAAGCTCCTTAGGACGTGGGTCTGTCCATCCTCGACGTATGTATGTAGCCAACTCTAGTTTAGTTCTTGGATTGTTTACTAGATGGCTTGGCTACCTCTAGTTTAGTTCTGTGGGTCTTGGATTGTTTACTAGATGGCGGGTACTTGTATATGATGAAAAGATGCGCTTGGATTGTTTACTAGATGGCGTGGCTACCTCTAGTTTAGTTCTTGGATTGTTTACTAGATGGCGGGGAGCGTTGTAATAAAATCCGTCCGCTGTTGGCGCGCGCTCGGAGTCGCCCGATGGATAAGGCTGCAGATATGCGAGCCCGCGAGGCAGAAGCGCTCCGTGAAGCTGCGCGACGCCGCCGCCAAGATCCTGCCGTACGAGAGCGGGAGGCCGAAGCGTGTCATCTGGCTGCGCGACGCCACCACCGCCAAGATCCCAGCGTTCGGGAATGAGAGGCCCAATTATCACGGCAACGGCGCGAGGACCCTGCCGTACGCGAAGCGGCATGGCTGCGGAGCGAAGAGGATCTCCAAAACGTCAGAGAACAAGAAGCGGCGAGAAAGCGCGCGTATCGGCAGGCAGACCCCGATGCAGTGAGAGCTGGTGAGGCGTCTGCAAAACGCATCAGGCGAGCTCAGCCCCAAGATGCCGACGCGCGGTTTAGGCGAGACTTTCTAGACGTCACGTTCGGACACAGATGTAGTGGGCGAACTTTCTCTGAAGAGTCACGATTTTACCGATGATTTCCCCTCAGGAGTTTCGCCCACTCATCATCATTCACCCCGTAGATATGCTGTGAATTTTTTTAGAAACTGGCGCGGTCTTTGCCCTGATGTTTGCGCATTTACATGCTTACATATATTTACGCTCATATTTATGCCTTAAATGCTATTTCGTCCCAATTGTTATTCGGCACACACTTTGCCTTTAAGGTATCTACGTCAAACGTATTGAACAATGTGTTGTGATTTGACATAGAGTTTGATGTTCTGGTGGTGGGTAAATGATTGGCCCAGTCTTTATTTCACTTCTGTGTTTAATCGTAGAGGCATAAGAGAAAAAAACTCAACCTGAAACATTTTAAAGGCCCAAGTCATTGTTCCGAGTATTTACTTCGCAATTTTAAGGACAGGTTACAGCTGTTACGTGCATTGAGAATGGCTAAAATAACAACATTCTTGCGGACTCAATGTGTTTCCTCGAAATAATATAGTGTGGAGATGTTAGGAATGTACGCCCAACTAAGGCGATGTCTTAAGATTATACGGTATGGGCGTAACAATGTTTGTTACAGAATTTCATTCATGTGGCAAGGGCTCAGTATAGAATATTACTGAAGGATGCCCAAAGTGCCTGTTGAAAAAATGAGATTTGGAACTGTTATTACCCTTTGACGAGCAATTTGCACAATGGTGGCATTGATACACTGCAAGAGAGTTCATTGGATTCTTCGTTAAAGGATAAGAATCCGCAATTCGCTCATTAAAATTTTTTGTCGACTGATGGTCTGTTGGTAAAGCATGAAGACGCATATCGGGAGGGATTTTTGTGGAAGCGATGTCGTGTTCGTGCACAGAGGAAATATAATAAACGAAGACATCACTAATAGAAATGCAGGCATCATCATTAGGGTAATGTTTTATATGGTATACTGTTTAATTTACGTGGCAATAAGTACGTACAAAGTGTCACGTACTTATGGCGTGAAAGAATTTTACCTAGCGATGCTGTAATGGGAAATTATATTTTCTTCCTTCAGATAGCTCTGCACTTCATTTGCATGCGTAAGTGATGCGTCATACCTCTGAGCATCATCACAATTACCGTAGCAGAAACTTAGTCACCAGACAGCAGGGGAGTTACCTCGGAATTTTTAAATCGTGTTCCAGGAGCTCATGACACTAGGTGTAGGTGATGAATAACACTTAATGAGGTTTACTATCTTTACCATTTTTGAATGGTTAGGCTACTAGCGCGTTCACTGACGTCCAAATGATTCAATTATACCTAGATCTGCATGAAAAACCGCAATCAGGATACTTCGAATCTGTGAAGCATAAGAGATGCAAAGTTTTCTGAGTCCAACAAATTCACAAAACAATCACGTTATTGCAGTCTGCGATTAGGCATACTTCCTATGAAATTACATTAATGTATGTTGAAGTAATTCGACTTTTCTTATCGCGGAAAAAATAATGCTGAGCGCTGTCCTCCCGTAGAAGTCCACGTAATCACACCAAATGGGACTTTAACCAAATTCGAATTCATCGTTAACTATATATTAATAAAAGTTATGTAAAATTCAGTGTAATAATAAAGTTGTTTGGCTACATATTTTTATTTACCATGTAAAATATGGCGTAATATTAGAGTTGTTTGGTGACATATTCTTTATCTAACTTGTTTCGCGATTTTCTGGCTGAAACAAGAGTTATGGCCGTTTTTACTTACCATAGTGTCTTTGTTGAGGGCAATATATTGACAACAATAAAGAGTTCTGTGACCCACAATGGCTTCCTTTTGACTAACCAATTTATAAAACTAAATAAATATTGCGCAAATAATACAGGTAATCTACGGCTATTTTTTGTGATTTTTGGTGATTAGATTGAGAGCTAAAGAACATTCACCAGAAGTTGCCTAAGCAACACATTCAGTTTCGTGGAGACGACGTCTTTTAAACACACCTTGTAGACCCACAGAGCTTTAGTCAGAACTTACGCAATAACACTTCTGCTCTTATAAAATTGTGGTTTCGCTTGACCGCCTCTTTAGTGCTGGCTATTAGTATTGAAAAAGTGTTAGCCCAAGTATTTCTTATCCCAATTCGGGGAGTATGTCATGCGGGTTGCGCAAAACGTGGTGCAGAAATTCCTTTTTTTTCACATGTGCCATTCTCACTGATTGGTTTTGTTAGAAATAGCTGTAGAAATATTTGTTTTTGTTGCTCTGTCATTGAAGTGTCCACTCGTTCCTCTAGCTTTGAATTTGAAGGAAGATCGATACGACCACTTCCATGACATTTGCTTTTCTTTGCCGCGGTCAAACTTACACCGCTATATCCAATTCCGAGGCTAGCTTTTGCGGTTGTGTGTTAGTCTTACTAAGCCTTACCAAGAGCCGTTTACAAATACAGTTATATTCAAGAAATCGACCTGTCGATCCAAAGAGCAAAAATTGCCGTGAGCATTCTGTCGGTTATGTTCCATAAATTATGCGTTTATTCAATTTGTTTTGTTTGCAAAGTGCCTCGCTGTGGCTGAGGTCTTCTGTGGACATGTCGCGCCAGAACCATTGACAAAGGGGCAAAATATGGTTCTGAGTTATACAATATTCCACGCAGGCTTAGCTCCTCATACATGCGGTGTCATATACAGCCATCAGAAGCCAACTGTACAAAAACGGCTGCGCAATACATGTTGTCCGCGACTTTTGGAGCAGCTCTTGGATAATTGTGTTTCAATGAGCCTTTGTATGCGTTAGTGCACAAGAAAAGCAAAATAGGAGCCCAAACATTTCCCACTTTGTTTTGTAAACAAGACTATACTGGCTGGTTTTTTTCGAATTCTTTAAGGGATTGCCGAATCCATAGATACAAAGCGGGTGAACTCATATACAAATATTTTGATATCATCTTCCTTACGTAGGTAGGTTAAAAAATATCGAAAATACAGCTTGGCTGATTGCTGGTTTTAGCCTGAAGGCAGAAGAGGTTAATTTGTATTTGAAATTTTAGTTACGCGGATCGCCCCACTTAAAACAACCAAAATCGCGGCTACTGTTCGGTTTTCGACTGCGGTACACAACATTTCATAAAAGCGCTCGATTTGTATTCCTGACTGTAATTGACATATGATTTTCGGAGAAAAAAGAATATCACCGCAGGCGGCCTCATAGCTCTCCATTACAACCTACAAAGGTACCCTCATTTCTCGATGATTATACGTCTCTGGCTCGTTCGGGCCGTCCCAATAAGTGGTGAGTACGGCGCATAGAATCCAGATCATAACATAAGAGAAGTCGATGAGTGAATGGGCTCGTGCGATTCAACCTTATGAGAAAGGCACCGACACCGAAAGGTTTGATGACGCAAGTGCCAAAAGCTGCCAGTGCATTCACAGCTTTTACTTAAAACCGATTGCCACTATTTTTGAAATGGAACGCCAATAAAACATTTGTCCTTTCAAAGCTTTAATAACAAATTTGGGAGATAAGCTTCTATATCTTCTGGGCTTAAAATTTGTAATACTCCGGGTTTCTTGTACAACAAGACAACCTGGGGAGAGAGCTTGCCACCGAGCCTGAAAAGGGAACTTGCGCCACACTGTAATTGCCCATTGTGACGTTTCTAATCAAGCGAAATAACAACTGCTTTGTGACTGCCTATGTTGCAAGGGTCAATAAAGTATTTTACAAACACTCCTGAGGATGTGGCGTTTGCGAAAGCGAGCTGACTCGCAGTTGCTTCTTTTCGGTCCTTCTTCATTGTGGAGTTCAGTCCTTCTAAAAATCTTACTCACGTAGACTCCCCATTAAACCTGGGAAAACCCAAACAGCTGTTTCTGCGGGCACCAATAAGCACTTTGCGACTCTCGTATAACCTTCCTTCGGCGTTGATCCCGGTCTGGGAACACGCACTGTCATTTGACAGCAAATACTGGCGGATTTATGGGTGCAGGGCCAATTCATACCCTGCCTATCTATGCCGTTTCGACTGGCACGGTGCGATTACCCAACGGCGCTGCAACAACGTAGTTGTGTAGCCTACCTAAATAAAAGAAAGAAAGAGCGAAGCGCTCTACTGCTGAGCTTCCTTTCACATCCCCAGTTTATTATTTACCTATTTATTTATTTATTTATTTACTTATTTATGTAAACCTGATGCTGCCCTTCTCGGCCTGCCGCAGCAGTCGTTAAAACACACCGCGACAGTGGAGGGGCTGAAAATGTGAAAAACGCGCCGCTATGAGGACGAAAGAAACAGACACTGCATGTGCTGTAAACCCCCTGTGTTTTACGCCGTGTGAATATATACAACAACGCAAATGATGTTATATCCATCAGAAAAAAAAATACAGTAGAATCTCGATAAACTGAAATCACTTAAACAGAAATGCCGCTTACACGGAACAGTAGCCTGTAAGTTGGTTGGTTTTGTATTCAGATAACGTATTTAAACTTTCGGTAATCGGAACTAAAATTTCTTCGTCACCGTTTAAACAGAAGCAGAAATGAAACTTGGGAAATCCATTGCCATGAGAATCAGCTTTTTATGGTGCGGGCTGTTTCGTTTTTATTTTTTTCTTCCTTCATGTTTTTTAGCCTCGTGGCCTCAAGCCTGCTCTCGTAAGCGGTTAGCCGTGTCACCGCAACGAATGCAACATCGCAGTTCTTGTTCCAGTCGTTCGGTCTTGATTCAAGATGCCGAGAATACTGGGCTCAGCCCCTGGCGCCTCGTTCGCGCCATTGTGGCGCTTTTCACTCTTTATTACCGCGTTGCTGTCTTCTGGATTCGGTTGCTCGTAAGCACTCGCGAAATTGAGGCCTGTAGCCTCCATGAAGATATAGTTGCCAGGACTCAAACAAAGATAGTTGATGAATTTTGTAGTGCACAGCGGCTCATTGTTGCCAAATCAACTTTGTCAATGCTGTGCCTAAACCTCTTGTAGTTTTCTTGCTTTCTGAAAAACTATCAGCTACATTCACATTCTAGTGCTTAGAGTTCCATGAAATGGTATTAAGAGTGTGTACGCACATAAACTCCACTCATCTTTCTCAGTAAACAGAACTCTTGTTAAACGGAACAAATTTTTTGGGTTCCTTGAAGTTCTGTTTATTGAGAGTGTACAGTAAACAGAAACTAAAAAAAGCATACGCACGCGCCGACTGCCCTCCGCCGCAACTGGCGCGACGGCTCCTACCTACCCCTACTGGAGCTTGTGGAGTGCCACCATAAATGCTTGAGGTCCGACACTACATGTGCGCCGAAGTACCTGCAGGGGGGTGCGAATGTGAAGGAAGCAGCTCCATTGAACCATTTCCGTATGATGTCTGGCGTGTAGGCTGCGTTTTGGCAAGTTGTTAATAATAAAGATCTGTTCTTGAGTCTTGAGAGGGTTGTCGTCATGCAGGAACCCGGACAGCGTAGCCTAGCCAAGGCGTTTCCGACTTTATAGCCATGATTGTCTCGATAACGGTAGCATGTCACTAATGCGGGAGAGATGGCGGTGTGGGAGCCAGGTGTTCCAACGCGCTATGAATTGCTTTCTGCTTTCTGGAGGCGGCGGCCGTATGACGCGTTGTCCAGGCAAGTCTCTCGTACATGACTTTCTTTTTTTCAACCTGGAATAGGTCAGTTATCTTGTTGGCAGTCATGTTAGTCTCTGGCACCTTCCGTAGGTCTGGTAAGGAAGTTTGCGCGTCCGTGATGAGCCAAAACGTGGTGTTGCTGTTGACCTCCGAGTGTAGCAGCTGTTTCAGTTTGCCCAGGAATAAGAAAAGTTCCGCTTGCTTTGCAAGCCAGTACGTATTTGCGATTCATGTTGTTCCATTCCGGGTAGGTAGCTACAGACACACCCTGGTAATAACGGATTCATATCCGTCCACTGAGGCATTGGTACTTATCCGAATGTTCTCTTGATTATGGTTCAAATTTTCTTTCAAATAAGGATTATTCCAGCGGTTCTTTTATCTCTTCGCTCTGAAGAACATATTTTAATGGGCCATGCAGTCGCTTTTCACATATTTGTGCACATCTCTGAGTGAAAAACAGCGTTAATCAACTTTGATGTTCACCAGTGCAAACAGTATAATTGAGAGGGAACTTACACAAAAATATCCTTGAGTTATATGGGATGATGTGAGTGTGGTAAGGTAACCGTGTCCTTGTTTTAGTAGTATTTATGAAGGGAGTATTTCTACGCTGATATTCCGAGTTTTAATGGTAATTTCAAACATAACCTATGGCTATTAGCCATCTGGAAAGCTGCTGACCCGAGGTGGAGCGGAGGATTCTGCTCAACCCTTACAATATATATATATATATATATATATATATATATATATATATATAGATATATATATATATATATTATATATATATATATATCTCTCTATATATATATATATATATAATATATATATATGTGCCCAGTATCATTCATATATGGCTATCATATATGGCCTCACGTAGCCATATATGGCGCGTCCAAACGATATATGGCTCCAATTACAGCCATATATGGCCCAGCCAACCCATATATGGCGCCAAGTACAGCCGTATCATCATCATCATCACCAGCATCATCATCATCATCATCATCACCACTGCAGGGCAAAGGCTTCTCCCATTATTCTCCAATTAACCCGGTCCTGTGCTAACTGCGACCAATTTATCCCCGCAAACTTCTTGTTCTCATCTGCCCATCTAACTTCTGCCGCCCCCAGAAACCCTTGCCTTCTCTAGGGATACACTCTGTTACCCTTAATGACCAGCGGTTATCTTGCCTTCGCATTACATGCCCTGCCCACGTCCATTTCTTCTTCTTAATTTCTACTAATATGTCTTTAACCCCAGTTTGCTCCCTGACCCACTCCGCTCTCTTCTTGTCCCTTAATGTTACACCTATCATTTTCCGCTCCATTGCCCGCTGAGTCGTTCTCAATTTAAGTTGAACCCTCTTAGTGAGCCTCCAAGTTACTGCCCGGCGGGTGAGTATTGGTAAGATGCAGCTGTCAAACACTTTCTTCTTTAGCGAAAGCTTTTTTTCTACAGCCGTGTATGGCCCAACAAACCCATATATGGCGCCTTGTTTCACCATATATGGCGCTAGATGCTTCTTTATATGGCATAAACAACACCTATATGACACCATCAAATTTATGCATTACACGAAATGCAGCCAGATATACCTCCAGTTACTGATATATACAAATGATTCACGCAGTTCCAAGGCAATATATATGCAAATAGTACATTTAATTAACAATATCAGGAATATGAATTCCCTTTCAATATAAATTTTCCCAAAAACACTTTCTCTTTAATTGTCAAGTTAGGGTGCTGACAGTTTTTTTTACTATACGCAGATCTTTCATTGCCTTCTTCAAAACTGCAATTATAGTTAATGCAGATGCCTTAGTTCTTTATTTGTCATATATGCACAGCACAACAAGCAGTATTTAATCTTTCTTTTTTAACACAGTATCTATGTACAGCCTCGTCCAATAGCTCGTTATGCTTGCTGTGAAAAACATTTCGCTGTTAAAAGCTCTAATTAGTTGCGAGAAAAAGATATGTTTAGTATACAAATAAGTAAAGGTGGCATTTGAAAGTTTGAAACTGGTTTATTAAGTGGATCACTCTCGCGAATACATTTAAAATTGCGTTCTGTAGACAAAAAGAATGTTCACAAATACACTCCGCGCTACAACTCTTTTGCAATAGTGATTTTTTTTCAATTTGAGAAACCTATGTTTTTTGTACATGAAATAATTGCCCCTCAATAAATACCTCTTTGTAGTAGCGCTTTGTCATAATACGCTACTTTATTGCGATTGTGAAAGTATTTATGAAGTTTTTTATAGCTAACGAGATGGCATTTGAGTAGAACCGCTCAGTTTGTACTGCAATAATGCTCCGTGCCAGTGCACAGAGTCGTGCGGTACTGTGCACCACGCCGGTTTTTGGGGCAGCCCTGGTGCATGTTTATCGAGGACGCTATACAGTGAAGCAACTCGATCGGTTAGCAATAGGGCACGGCGCCGAAGCGGCGCTGCCTGCTGCCAACCCAATGTCGCAGTCGCAACAGCACGACGTGCGTGGCGCATGATTCAGATCATTCAAACAGCCCTACAGTGCATGGCATTTTGAAAGAAAATGGACCTTTTTCGACTAGCGATCTGCGCATACGCCGGCTGCCGGTCCACCATTCTTGGCAGGCGTCTCCAGCAAAATAAACAAAGGGGTTTCCCTCAGCTTTTCGCTTGGGGAGCGGCTGTGCTGTCTAGCCTAGCACGTTTTTCTTTTTTCTCTTTCTGCAGCTCCCAGTGGGTTCGTACGTGCACACAAAAAAGGCTTTTTAAGGAATCGGGTACCGCCTTTTCCTGCATCCGCTTTTCCTGCTCTACCGCCTTTTCCTGCATCTATTTTTCAAAAACGTAGAGCAGGCCACGAGTTCAGCGGAGGTACAGTCGAATGCTTTATGTCAGTAAACACGGGAGTGCGTGCGGCTCAATGCATGCCGAGGGCTTTGTTGAGAGGCTGACGCGCTCTCATAGTTTGTGCGCTTAGTGAGCTCACTCCCTGAAACAGCTTTATCGCGCGCCTGCCTGCTGTATTAGTTAAGTCACGGAAGATAGCGCATTTTTTATCGCTCAATGGGGCAGCGAAAATAAACGTTTCAATGCGTTCGCTGCGTAATTGCCCGGTACATGAGAACGTGAAAGAACAACAGCATCGCTTGTTTGCACAACAGGTTGGCGTTCTTATTTATTTGAAGGATGAGGGCTTTATCTGCTGGCTTTTCAGAGCTCGGATTAGGATGAAGTTCTTCATAGTTTCCACGCACGTAAGGGCGTTTTCAACTTGTGCTGTTCTGGACGTCGAGAGTTTTTTCAAGTTTCTTCAAAATAATGTGCTACCCCAAAGTTTTTTGTTTTTATATGCTAGCTTCAGATTTTTGAGCCTCATGCTAGCGAAATATTTCTTCATTACAGCCGATATAGCACATGGCTTGATGTTTCAGTTTTGTTGTAAAAAGAATGTGCACTGAAATGAAGTGGGACCAACCAAAGTTACTATTCAGTTCGCTGCAGCTTATAATTCACTATGTTAGCGTTCATTATAACGTCGTTGACCTGTACTCTACTGGGTGTTTACATATACTCACACATCTTAACAAAATATTATCCACGGGGCTTTCTCTTTTACTTTAAAGGAAAGTTGGTGAAAATAAATTCATGCTGATGAAATATCAGTAGCACTACCGCTATGTCAAATCTGCCCAAAAAGTGTGCTCCTTGCATAAGCGTGCTCTCCTGCGGAATTTTGGTGATGAATTTTCGGTCATTTCTGTTTGTTGTTTTCGGTGTTAGCACTACAGTGGGGTGGAATAATGAGGTGCTTTTTTGCCTTGTTGCATTCTCCATAAAGGGTTTAAAAGCCAAATATTTGCACATTCCAGCCATCCAACAGACAACTGCCCCATGATGGAATTGGCTCGCTGGGCTGTGTTTCCTGTGTTATCCGCGGGCCAAGTGACGAGTACGTTCAATGCTTTATTTTTATGTCGCACGTGTTGTCTCCTTTGATAGTGAAAAGTTTCGAACTAACGTCACCGGCCTACAATAACCTTCTTTGGTCTACAGCGTTCTGTTTCTAATTCGACGGTTCGAGAACTCGCGCCAAGAGATCAGTGCTCGCAGAGCAGACGCTGTGGTATTTGATTCGCCGACTTTCGCCTGCGCACGTACATAGCTTTGTTGACTGCTGCTTCGCCCCCTACATCAGTTTTTAGTTGTAGGGGAGCACAAGTTCAATCTAATAAACGTGTTTTTCTTCAAGACAAGTGCGTCATCTTTGGCTTCTTGACAATACAAGCGATAAGGTGTAAACAATTCACAGTTGCATTTCAAGGAGCATTTCGGATGAGGTTTGGCTAATGGGGTTAGGAAAAGAAATAAAATAAAGGGGGTCATGGAGGTTCAGTAAGGAGTGTAAAGATGCGCAGCCTATACACATACCTCAATAACAGGTGTTTCGATGGGCACCTAAGTGTTTTCTTTTTAAATACAGTCTGCTGTTGACAGCGATGGCTGGGATCGTTTTCCTTTCTCTTCCCTTTGTCAGTTTGCTTGCATGTTTCACGCATGTATTTTGAATACTTGGCCCTTTTGTGATTTATCTACTGTTATATGTGTGAGCCACACCTGATCTGCACGATGCCCACTATATCGTCGTTGAAGGTATTTGCAATGTACATGGAAAGCCGTAAAGAAGCTTTTATACTTTTTCATGCATATTAAGAAGCCTTCTGACAAAGTGTAGCGCGTTTTGTCATAGCGCGCGCTTACCTGTGGGCTGTCTCGCTGTGGTTGGGCGCGTACGGCTAGCAGTTGCCCGCGTGCGCAGGGATCCATCTGACTTCCACTTGTCTTCCGTCTCGAACTCCCGATCTTTTTATTTTTCTTGCCGCCTTGCCGCTCACTCGACCTCTTTCCAGGTTGCGGACAGCCTCTTGCGAGTCGCTCAGGATTGTGTCGCAACCTCCCTCAGACATCGCCAGGGCTATGGCGTCGCAGAAGAAGGCGCGAGGCCAGGCCAGGTCAAAGCGGAGCCGAAACCTGGCTCTTACCTACTGCAGGAATTGTTACAATACAGTCCTTCCCCGCCCTGTCCAGTCCCGGAAAAGCGTATTAGGCGTATTAAGAAACCCTCTGTTTATAACCTGAATATTGAAAAAAAAAATTTATGATCGTTAAACCATGTGTGTATTACTTTAAGCGAACTCGTCAAAATTACAGGAATGGTTACCAATCATTCTCAACTACATCGGCTTCACGCCTTGCAGTAATGCTCACTAACATCCGCATAGTACGGCTAAAACGCAAATGTGTTTGTTCTTGTAATAAAGGCGTTGATAGAGATGGCGGGAGTAACCAAGCACCACTGCGGGCTGAGGAGTCTTCATTAGTTTTTATAATTTTTTTTATTCAGTGCTGCGTGGCGCGACCATTTAACATACTATTCGTGCACAAAACGGGTTGTACTTTATGGCATCAGAAAGAAATATGACTGGCTCCAATACACGGCCCGATGCTAGCCTAAATGTCTCTACATCGGCGGATAGATCACGTCAGCTGTGAACTGCTGTAGTGCAATTTTTGAATTTATAGTCATGTACTATAAAGCTGTTAACTAATTCTGCCAGTATTTACCGTGACAGAAACTACCCGGCTGTTCAAAAGTTTTTCAGTCGACTATGTGTTAAAGGAAAACAAAATGGAAACTAGAAAAAGAACGTCGACGCTCACTTCTGATAGCTTGCTTATCCAACATTCACAGCCGCTCGAACGCAATGTCGTGTCTGACGATCTCAGTCAGCTAAATTTTAATAATGTTTACTTCCTTAATTCACGAATTCACGAATTCATGAAATCACTTTCGTCGTATTCGTAATTTTCGCACTTTACCGCCGACTGTCGCTTCAGTGTGGGTAATAATTCGCATAGTGACAAATTATTTTTTATTCTTCAAATCCTTCGGTAGCGCAGCGTACTAACGAATATAATCCAAACTTTTAGCTGTTTAGCTAGTCTGACTATTTATAACTTGAATACATCCGCATTTCTCTCCTTTACCAATTTACAGTGGTTAATGTGTTTCGTATCTTCGTTGCCATGCATCTTCTAGCATTTGTCAGGGCAATGTTCTTGAGTACCTTTGAGAATTGAGTGAAGCAGTGACAAAAACACGTATTATATTAAACAGGAGAAGATATCCCGCAGATTATTTCACCGGATAGCACACAATCAACAATACTGAAGACCAAATTACTTTCTAAGTATAATTTGACATATTTCTAAACCGTTAGTTCTCTCAAACTTCACATTTTCAAACTCCCATCTTCCCAGTTACAAGCGAAAAAAATTCGCCTTTGAGTATGTGTAAAGTAACACACCATGATTCAGTCAATGGTGTTTAAACGTGCTCAAAATACACATGGTTCATCAGGAGAACCGTAGTTCAGGGCTCTGGCTACTTTTGACCACTTGGAGTAATGTACCTTGCACGGGAAACTAAATACACAGGCGTGATTTTCGCACCTTTAAGAAAAGATCCCAGCACAGCAGGTATTGAACCTGCAACCTTAGACTTCGCAGCACATTATGAATATGATTAGCAGCTCTCTCTTTGAATCAGGACGTCGATTTGTCTAATTCGCTTAGTTACTCTGTATACGTACCCCTCGCCTCACTGTCTTCTTCCACCACCAATCCAGCCGCCTCTTCGTCATCTCTGTGGCTCTGAAGTTGAGGCTCCCCCTCACCTATATCCCCAAAGCTGCGCGAACGTAGTTACCTCATCGCCCCGCTGCTGTCTTATTTCTGGGCGGTTCCTGACAATATGGGCTGTTATTTTCCCATCTTTGCCGCACCATACACGTGTTTCATCGTGCTTGCTGGAGATACCCGTTTATAAATGGGTTCTCCGACACCCGGTACGTGATTAACATTGCAATGAAGTCCCTAGCGAATTGCCATAAAACCTACCTTCCTGATTTCAAGTTTCTCTGTCCTGTAAGTCTACAAGTTTTTGTCGCCTCCATTGGCTATGTCCAATTTGTCGTCTCTGTTTGCATTTGTCCGCTTTAAACTGTTGTGCATACCACCATTTCCCCTACAACTTTTCGTACCGCTTGGTCACCTGTCTAGTTCTCTGTCTCAAACTAGTATCCAAGCTCATCGTATGCGCGTACTTAAGCACTCTCGAGGCCCATTGTTAGTCCTCCATGACCTGAAGTCGCTTGTCAAATTTTAACTTGCAATGCGCCTTTCTTGCTCAAAGATCAACCCGCCGATACCCCCCTGTACCACTTTGTAGTTTTTCTGTGAGTCCTAGGGACAGTCTGCCTACCATCCTATCACTTACACCGGCTTAACGTGGGTCTCTGGTTTTGTGCACATAACCAAATTTCTGAAAGTCAATCCTGGTACCATGACCCTTTCCAGTCTCATCTTACCACCTCGTATTTGCTGTAGCCCCGAAGAGTTCTAGGCTTTATAACAGTCGCGTTCTGTTTTCCTTTCACCTTAAGGTCAGCCTCACTCGCATGCATGCAATCTTCGCCATCTTTATACCATACTCGTAAATACTTATACGTTTTTACCCATGGCATTTCTACTTGTTGCACTGCTACTGTTTTGTGCTCCGTGTCGTACTGAAGACAATGATTCCCGACTTTTCTCTGCTAGAGGCTAGCCCTACGAGTGTTCCTTCTTCACCGCATATATTCATCCCGCCATGTATGCTCTTCCGGTTGCCCGACATCAACAGTATGTCGCCTGCATACATTATTCCGCGAATTCGTTGTTCCGCCACAGGTCCATATTTCGTGTATGATAACTCGAATTCCAGCATACTGCCCTCTAGCTTCCTCTCTAACCACGCCATATAGGCTATGAACAGCAGCGGAGAGAGAGGACATCCTTTTTTCAAATATTTGTCGGTGTATACCGGCCTATTATGTGACGCCCTCCCAAACTACTTCCACTGGGTTCTCCTAGTATAGTTCAAAAATTCTGCCCCGCTCTCACTTCCTCCAGGATATTGCATAGCCGCTTTCTGTTTAATTTATTATATGCCCCTTTATTATCCTTATAGGCTAAACACAAAGGTCGGGGTTTGAAGGTACACTAATTCTATGCAGAGGTTTACTACAAATAGGTTGTAATCTAGTATAACGTACTATCGAAACCCATTTTTAAACTACCTTAGTATTTTATTTTCTTGTACCCACTGCTCAAGCTTAAATTGCACTGCCTGCATTCCTTACCTGTTCATCACTGACGTGACTGTGACTGGACTGTTCGAGCTTGGTTTACTCTTGTCTCTTTGGCCGTTGTACTTGAAGGCCATCCTGCTCGGTTGCCACGCCTTTGGCACTGGCTCCTTTCCCACAGATGTGCTGATAGTTTTCAGTAGCAATCCCTTTTTTTTCGGCCTTAACTGGTAGATGCACTCCATCGGTATGCCATCCATGCCTACTTCCGTATATTTAGGCACCTTTTTTCTGCATTATCTAATTGAGCTTGTCGCGAACCATCTCTAGACCTTCCAGCCTCCCCGTTCGAACATCACTGTGACGCTGCGGTGCTGCTTCACCCGCTGTACAAATGGGTCAGTTCTAATTTCATAAAAGTATACGAATGCTTGCTCTACCTTGAGCATCTGCCCCAGTTCAGTTTATGTAGTGCCAGCTACTGTGGGTCTCCTGCGCTTCCCTAATGTCCGCGCATGATTCCAAAACTTTTTCGTGGCGTCTCTATTCTTCCTTGCATTTGAGCCACCCATCGCTCGCTGCCCCCTTGATTTTCGTCTTCACTAATTGAGCACTTCCATTTTCTTCGCGTACATTGCTCCTTTTAGTTCAGCCTCCTCCTGATGTACCCCTGCCCTTTTGGCGAAATTGTTATCTCTGAACGCCTTCTTAAGCCTCTCTATAGCCTCCCTGATTGCGGCATTCCGCCAGCTTCTTGCTGTTTTCTTTCCCTCACCCATCGATTTGGCACATCGGGGTAGTGTGCTTCGTCCACTCAAACACAACGATCACATGACGAAAGAGAGCCCGTGTGAAAAGGGGCATATAATGGTTAACATTGAGGCGGCGTTATGTGGTGTGATTCTTAGGTTGCGCTGGAAATGGAGATGGCGGGTCATAAATGGGGCGGCTTCCTTGACTGTTCCCTATGTGTCCCTAGTGGGGCTTTTCGATGCCGCGTCCTATCTTCCTCTTGTACGCATGGTAAAATAGACCCTGAAGAAGGTGAATTTCAGAGTAGGATGTAAAACAATGCAATGTAAACCCTGTAACCAGAAACCTAATGCAAGTATCAACTATACCTCCTGACATTTTACAGCCCGTTAACGCGTTTACAAAATGGAACTAAAAGGGCCCCTTCCCTAGAAAGTATCGGCCAGTAAAGCATGCGCTACTTACCCCTATTTATAAAGCAAAATTAACTTATTCGTTAAGGAATAGTTTCGCAAGTGTCCGAAAATGACCAGAATGAGAAAAGGCCGCCGCGCGTTTTATAAACCTTCCTTGAATTAACGCGCTCTTATAAAAGGCGCCCTTTTGGAGAAATGCTAGGCTCCTGCAAACGAGGCTGGTGCGCGAAGCGGCATGCGTGCGTGAGAGACGACTGTTGCAGGCAATACGTAAGGGCACTCCCGTGGCGCCAGAATCTAAGTGCTCAGATCAACCAGCTCCTTCGGTGGCCGGTTCCATAGCGAACGTTAAGCTTAACACCGCGGCCGATATTTGATGGCCGCTTGCACTACGGCCGTGCATGACTATCCACGGCGTAAATTTTCATTACAGTATCATTCTCTTTCTCGAATGTGTAACTTGGTTCACCTGATTGGTTGCATTCTGGTGAGTGGTGAGAAACTGTAGCCGTACCTTCCGGCGTCCTTCTGTCCAACGTGTTTACCATGCACTGACGAAGAACCCAGTTTAGGTCATAATTTTAAAACCAAGCTTAATAGGACTCACTTCTGCCTACATAGGATAAAAAAACGCATTGCAGAAAATTAAATGTGATAGATTAGGTTTCCAAAAAGCAAAAGAAAATGCTGACTTGGGCCGTGGAGGTATGTGGCCAACGTGTATGAGACTGCACCCTCATACCCCTCTGGTCGATAAGCATTTTTGTTATTTTCGTGTCTAGGGCGTAGCCTTTAAACTTTTACTGAGTTGGTGGAGTTTGCACTTAATTTTTGTAACTTTTTGTTTGGGATTTTTGGAGCGGGAATATCGGATTTTGATTTCACAGAGTTTGCATCAGTAAAGGTCCGTGGTTTAACCATTAGTCTAAGAAGAGGGGGGCTTTCATTTTGTTTCCGGCAAGTTTGGGTGGGAACATGCAGAATATTGCGGAAGTAAGTATATTCAAAATAGAAACTGTAATTAACACAAACCAGTGCCACCGTAAAATGATCCCGCAAATTAGAAAATTGCCACCGCGCCACACCTCCAAGAATTTGGAAGGTGGCAATGGTGTTCTTACTGGCCGTTTCCATTGTGAATGTTCACCAGAAGAAATAATTGAACATGCTTTATTCGGTGTAAAATTCTGTTTCCTTGATATTTTCAGTGACAGAGATTGTACTAGCGGAGAAAAATCCGACCACCAAATTTCTTAACTGAAATTTCTGAAATTTCTGCAAATTTAGATGCCTCCGCTGCAAAGCAGCGGGGAAATCTGAATGAAGACTTATGCTTATAAGCATAGCAACAGAAGTCCCTTTGTGGTTTTTTCAAAGTGTAAATATCTTTTTTTGTTGAAATTAATGAGGAAAGAGCAACCCGCTTAGTTTGTTTTCCCAACTGGATCGTTGAAAGCAACAGCGTATATCTCAACACACATATACCTAAATGACTACGTTTTTCAAGAAATGGGGCTCCACACAAAGTGCTGCCGAATTGTTTATTTCTAGAATTTTGGAGATCATGAAACGGTTCGGGTTACATTATGCTAATTAGAATTCATAGAAATAAATCCAGCTATTATTGTGTACCAATATGTTTAACGCGTTAGAGACATCTTAGAGTAGGTGTGTCGCGTGATCAGTCACTGACATCTTTCGCTGATAATTTTTCTCAAAACAAACTTTTATAAATTAACGTCTTTAGCACCTTGCATTCCAAATGCTCGAAATAGTCTTGGCAATGAAACTTCATGCTTCGGTACTATTTGCAGTGGTGGCTTGGCACTTTTTAGACACAACGATGAGTGTTGTTCTCACCTCAACAATTCCACAATTTCCATCTTCGCTCAGCAGATACCGCCTTCAAGAGGTATGCTTTTAATTTGAGTATCACTCGCCACGGTTCGTGAGATTAGAAAACAGACGTTTTGCATCTGAGACCCACCCTTTTTTTGCAGGGTTTTAACACCGCACAGGATTACTAAGTTTAAATATTTCTATAATGCTGATTCTTCTTTATTTTCGTGTGCAAAGTACTAGGTACCAGGTACTTGTGCTATTACCAGGTACCTGCGAATTTTCAGACATATTTCTCGCACAGTCTTAAAATTACTGAAGCTTTAAAAACTGACGTTTCCCCGCCAAACTAAAACTGATTATTTCAGGATTCTTGACCTTACTCAGCCAAAATGAGAGAGTAAGTTTTTGCGTTATTTAATCTACTAATAGGTAGTATTATTATTGATGTTTATATTGAAGGCAACATCTGGTATAATATCGCGTGTCATGGCGAAACAATGCCATCGTATCTGCGAAGAACTGGTAGTATCTAAAACAAGTAATTGTGGGCATCTGAAAACATCGTAGTGTGCTGTTGTTGAGTACAAGTTTGTTGGATGTCTTGTGGTGTTTGCAATTACGCTGTAATTCTGCCAAGAATAGGAGGCCTTAATTCCTACCCCACCAACTTCCCCTCTCCCCTGACATGGTGCCTTTGTTGAGGCAAATTGAGAGCAGAAATTCGAAAATGCCGTGACAAGACTACGCCGATGTACTTCGGCCTGAAGAGCTCCGCTGCAGGAGGAGATAACAAATAGTAATCAATAGGAACTTATGCAAACGCCGCCTACACGCCAGACAATCATTCGAAATGGTCCACTGGAGCCGCGTCCTTGAAAGCGGCATCCACGTGCACCTACTTTGGGGCACAAGTAGTGTCGGACCTCGAGCATATAATGTAGCAGGGGTAAAGATGACTTACTTGAAAGGTGTGAAATCTCTGCTGATCAAAATGCCCATCTTGAATTATACCGCAGCGAACCATCTTTTCTAGGCGAAAATTGGCGACTAAGTCCTGAAAAGCGGTTTTTTAGAGAGTCGGATGCGTGCGTAGCAAACCCCTCCAAATGGCCTCCATAATTGAAAGCACGAAAGCGCGCCACCCAGCTATTCCCTCTCTATAATCTCTAACCACCTTCGGCAACAAGCCTTCTGGTTAATAAAGACAATATAAAATATTTTGCCATCGTTGGTTATTGTTGTCGGCGGTGCTGAGGTGCTGTGTTGATATTTATTGTCAACATCTTTATTTTTCAGTATTTCAAAGTGAACTGAACAAAATCTAGCATTTGACTAGTAGTATTGGCAACCTCAATTTTTCTGAAATTCTCAATTACTGGAATAATACTCTTAAATTAGTACTACCATACAAGAAGAGATTATTTGCTCACCTCTTCCATTATTGCAATGTTTATGTTTTAGTTCTTCAATGAAACCGGGCGGTACTGGGTGAACAGGACATCCCCAAGCACAAGTTTAAATATAAGTTGTGTCTTCATTGATGTGCAACAATTGCAACCAAAACAACCGGGCTATTCAATCAACCTGACATCTGCCAAGAAATTTGGACAGAGGTAAGCTTTGAAGGGAGCATCACTGCATATGAATGCATTTTAAAACCAATTTCAGCAATTGAAACAACCGGTACAAGTTGCGTTTACTGCTGGAGGTTACACTTCTTAAGGCAAGACTTACAAGTAACGCTGCATAAAAAATCACGCACCGGTGTGTCTAACGAAGCAGAGAGTTGTATGCGAAGGTTTCTCGTAATGGAATGTTTGGTTAAGCAGTCCCACACTGATAGTATGTGCTACTCTGGCACTATGCACAACCACTCTAGAATACCTTCTTAAACTCTGAGGTACGCACTCCGTAGGATTAACGTTTCGGGTGTACAGTGCGAATAGGTACCTGCTGATTGGCGTTCTGTGAGCACTTTTCTGAGGGGACGCATGTTTCAGTTGTTAAACCACAAGATGTTACATTAGGCATAACGTCCTCAACCTTGAAATGGGAATTTAGGCTTAACTTCTTGTGGCAAACAGCATTACGGAACACAGAGTAACGCCACTCTCCCCGTGATAGAATCTTTGGTTGTCGTGTGACTTTTCCCAGCCGCTTCAAACAAGTTAAAATGAAGCAATTCGATACACGCGCGCTTGCTAACGCGGGGACCCCAGGTTTAATTCCGGCCACGGGAAGATCTTGTTTCCTTAACTTCACACGCGATCTTTCGTCATCATCATTGGAAAAAGTCGGAATACCTGCAGGGCGCATTGGCGTACAACGGCATCAGTGAGGACAATAAAGCTGCACTTTAAAAGGCCCCCGTAAAGGAAATGATCTTAGTACTTGTCGTTTATCATCAAATGGTTTATTTTATTTACAGTTATTGCGCAAATTCAAAATTCCTATTTCACATGGTAATATGAGTTTTTGATGTGGTGAAACATTTTATTGCACCTATGGGAAGCACCGCGAGGGCTTATAAAACGCTGGAAAAAACGAAGAAAAAATCCAAAACTTCGTCTTCGCATAGCCCAGCTAACACAAGAAGCGGCGTCGTATGCTAGGCAACTCAGCCAGCAGAACTGGTCGCAGGTCTGCACGCAGTTACGAGGTACCCTCAGCACCCGACGCACATGGCTCCTGTTTGGGTCTCTTATGGGGAACAAAGAAATTAGATCGACCACGGCACATCAGCTTAGACGGCCTATTCACAATTACCACGGCACAGAAGAAGATCTCCTTGAGGAGCTAACGAAACCTTCGCAATATAGGAGCGACAAGACCCAGCCTCCCCACCAACTGTACACTGGTGCTCCCAATTCTGAAATGGATGCCCCTTTCACGCTTGTGGAGATGGAAGCAGCGGTTCACCATTTAATCGGAAACACCGCGCCAGGCAATGACAAGATTCCTAATAAGTTGCTCCGGAACCTCAACGTCACTGTGTTAGAGGTTCTCCAAGACTATATTAACGAGCATTGGATTGCCGGCACCTTGCCCTCCCAGTGGAAGCATGCCAGCATCACTCTAATACCTGAACCTGGAAAACCGCTTGCTGCCGCTAACCTACGACCCATCTCCCTCACTTCTTGTGTGGGAAAGCTCCTTGAACATTTGGTGCAAAACCGCCTATCTCCCTATATCAAAGACAATGGCCATTTTCCAACCACAATGTACGGCTTCCGACGAAATCTTTCTACCAGAGATATCCTCTTGCAACTTAAAGAAGAAATAATTCATCGGCTCATCAGCACACGCAAGCGTTGCATCCTCACCCTGGATATCAAGGGGGCTTTCGGCGACGTCTCCCACGCCGCCATTCTTCAGGGACTAACTGCGATTGATTGGGGACAGCGAATCTACGACTATGTCGCGGACTGCAACCATCGGCATAGGATATCTCCGCTCCACCGCATTCAAGACCAATCCTAAAGCCAGCCCTCAAGGATCCGTCATATCACCGCTTCTGTTTACGTCGCTATGAAGGACCTTCGCCCCCTATTGGACAATATCTCACATCTGAGGCACGAGCTTTACGCGGATGACCTCACCCTATGGACCCCTACTGGTTCCATGGGCGAGCAACAAGACACCCTGCAAAACGCTATCGAAGAAGCACAGCAGTACCTAAGCGCCCGGCGCCTTGAATGTGATTCGGAAAAATCGGCCCTCCTTACTCTCTGCACCAAGACAGCGCAACATCGTAAACACAGCATCCCGGATCCGGCGCTCACATTTGCAGGAAAACCAGTCACCAACGTTACCCACCTCGGCATCTTGGGTCTCACGATTCCGAAAAAACGGATCAGGTCTCCATACGATCGCACCGCTGCCTCAAGAAACGCTCTCCCAACTCATTCACCTAATTTACCGTGTATCCAAGCGAAGATTCGGAATGCAAGTCTGATACATTACGCATTGTACAAGCCGTACTCATTCGCCGGGTCGCCTAAGGCATGCCATATTTGGCCCTCAAAACATGTGAAAGAGCAAGGCTTAACAATTTGCTCTGCCAGGCGTACAAGACTGCCTTAGGCCTACCTCCAAACACATCAACCAAGAATTTGTTGCGTCTAGGAATCCATAACACATGGGAAGAGATACAAGAGGCGAACTACATCTCCCACATAAAATGCCTAAAACTAACACCGACTGGACGGGCCACGCTGAGAAGGTTAGGCTATTGACACCCCCTTTACCACTGCACGTATGAGAAGCCATTCGTGTAGCCCGGATTCAGAGAAACATGGATCCGGTTCACAATAAGGCTCGACGCATCGCTAGAGTGCGAGCTATGTGCGTTAAATACGGCAATAGCCCAATTGCACGATAAACTGACACGTCTCCGTATCCGCATCGGCCAGCCCATGCTGTGTGTGTAACAAATTCAGCGGGGCATTAAATTACCGCTCTCACAGTCCGCACAACATCTGCAGAGGCTGTCGAGGACGTTTCAGTTGCCCTAGCCACCACGACGGGTGACGACGCCATCACAGTGCTGACGGACTCACAGGCAGCTTGCCGTAATTGCCTACGGGGACGCATTTCCAAAACAGCGCTTTACAACCTCACGAGCATCCCCGACTCCCCGAAGTACACCTCGTCTGGGTACCTGGACATGAACTCCTCCAAGGTAATGAAGCGGCACATGCCGCTGCCCGCGCGCATACACACCGGGTCATTACCGAAGAGGGAACAACTTCGCTTGTTGCCCCCAAAAAAGACCCGCTCACGAATAACACCGAAATATTAGCCCACTACCGTCTCGACCGAAGAAAATACACGGAACCGCACCCAAGACTATCCAGCGATGAAGCCACCACCCTGAGAAGACTGCAGACAAATACATATCCCCACGGCACCCTTCTTCACGCCATTTACCCAAATCAATAGCCCTCCACCTGTAATTCCTGTCCTTCTTCTGGCACCCTATATGATCAGGTATGGGAGTGACAAAAAAACCCCGCACCTCCCTCGCAACCCCACCCCATCGTATGAGCAGTGGATGGCTTGCCTGACTAGCCCGGACCGCATGATCCAGCAAGACCTGGTGACGAGTGCCCGGACAGCCAGCCGCAGGCAAGGTATCCTGGACTAAGGATGCCCTCCACCGGGCTGGCGCCCTAACTCAGCCTCATGCTTGCAAATAAAGATTTATCAATCAATTCAATGTTTTTCCTATTCATAATAAAGAAACGGGGCGCGGGTGATGCCTCATGACGAACAGCGGGGCTCTTTATTCTGTTCAGCGTGTCTTCTAGACTCTATGACGTTTGTTCGAAAGTCTTATGGAATTCTCACTAGAATTAAATATATGAAGGGCTTACTAAGTACAGCCTCAGTGACGGTCGTACGAACATCTAGGCTTCAGCCTGCTACACCGTAGATGACCGCCTGAGAAATAAACCAACCCAAAAGACGCAGTTTTATTGCTCTGTATTAATTTTTTATCGGAAGCGTAAAGCCCGTACTTATACAGAAAAATTTCTTACATGAGCAAGAATATCGCCAACCTAACAATACCGGGTGTATATAATGCTCAGCCTAGCCCTTCCTGTCTCCTTTTTGCAAGAGCATCAAAAAGTACATCACTCGGGGGCCAATGGAAGCAATTAAAACAATGGAACCAACACTGACCGTTCTGCTCTTTGCAAGTGATAGAATTGTCTTCCACGCGCTGACTTCTGTCATAGTTTATCGTTGATATTGTGCCCTCCAAATTATCAGGCTGCCTATTTCGCTCAAGAATCTTGGCCCAGGGGACTTAAGTTGATCTGTTTTGACATCGCAATTGTGGCCAAAAAGCCAAACTGCCTCTCAAACTTGTTATTTCAAAGGGTCATTGTCACAGCCTCCCTTCTGTGAGTTGTTCGGCCTGCTACTTGTCAACGGAGCTTGGAACAAAACCTTTTCCAAAATAATTGACAATGAGCATTGAGTATTTTTTTCTCGCGGCCACCGCTCAGTTTGTTGCAGCCACTTACGTAACTTAAAATGTTAGCGCTCAATACGGGCGCTACCGTTAACCAAATACCAGTATTTTTCACACCAGTACACCTTTCGCCGATAACAGCCTAATTTAACGTACGTTGTAAAAACTACACAAGAGTTTGACAGACAAACCACATTTTCAAATAAGCTTAATTCGGAGTTGGGTTGAAGAATAGTCACTCATGCTTTCAAGGATCAGGTTATTCCGCAATGAGAAGTAAATCTCCGTTACTCGCCTAGTATAGGGCACCCACACCCTAGTGTTAGAGCATGGCACGACGTTCAATTTGCAGTGTGCTCAAAACCGAATACGGGTATCCGAATTCTAACCAGGGCAGACTCTTTTAAAAGTATGTTGAGAGCGGACAACACCAGGGGTCTTTCTGGAAAGTTGAGGTCCGAAAAGAAAGCTGCGCTTTGTGCATCATGGCGCTCAAAAGGCTACTAACATTAAACCTTAAGCTATGCCTCACCTAGCGGTAACTCGTCATTGAGGACCATAAAAATTCATCCCTAATGCATTTTCTTCCTTGCAGATACCTGTCAATCCAGAAATTTTTTGTTACCCACGAAACACCCTACCTAGATATAGACTATTTCTCTGAGAAACAGCACGACGTCCTTCTAAATAGGAGTGCAACAATCTAAGATTTGTCCAAATTACACATTTTCAGCATAAGTGGTCACACACATCCGCAATTCCACTAAACCATAATTTTCTACAATGCCACTCAATCAATGAACAAAAAATCTGTCAATACAATCAACCAATCATTCAGAAAACCCCATTATCAAAGTCTATTCTGCAGTACGAGCCCAGCTAAAGCACAATCATACTGCAATTTGGTGTCTGATTACAACTCCTGATTGCAGATAATACAAAATTAGAAAGCAGGCCTATCTGCTTCGTACACCACAATCTGCCAGAAACCGCGACCTAAACATCCCCTGCTTAAATCTTCCTATTGAACGTCTCAGGTAACGTTTTTCTGCATGTACGAGTTTTGAACCATAGCAGAAGTCACGACCGAGCATAACCTCACCTTTCAGTTTTTCAGGGACGACTCGTTCAAGCATGTGATGAAGTTACCAGGGGCTGCTTAAGGTCTTCTTTTGGGGGGTGTATATGGCCTCGCAAACACTTTCTGAGTTCCCATCTGTAGAAAAATGCCACTTCATCCACACCCACTCACTGTTGCGCCATCTTCGATGAACTTAACAATAAACTGGAGGCGGGTGTTCGAGAAACGATCATGGCATTTCCACCTTGACGGGAAATTACTGCCAAAACAAATTATGTGTTTTATAGACAGTTTCAGACACTCAGTAATGGACACTCTTAAGGCGAGCTGATTGATTACTCCTTAAAATCTGCATGACCTTTTTCGCCTTCCCGAAATGGTCGCTTACGTTGTTAAAACCAGTGTTCAGTAATGATTATGCTTAAAAAACACCCTCTCTGAAATTATTTGAAACTAATGGCTGCAACCATTGTCGGACAGTTCAAGGTATTTGGGTTTACAATTCCATAATATGCCTGAAATGAGTACACAGCGTCCAGTTGTATGGTGTGAGTGATAAGATCGTGAAATCATCACGCAGTTTTCTTGCGGATATTATGGTATGAAAGAAAAAGACAGCTGAATTCTTTCAACCAGACGCCTTTCTCGCAATATATTGGCACCATTTGGATTGTCCCAACGAAAATCGGCAGTGAAACTCTGAACAACGATATTAACAACACCTTAAGACAAGCTATCTGACTCCTGATGAGCCTTCAGTGTAATAGAGAAGAAATTATTGATGGTCGTATCTCAAGTCAACGCCTCTGCCTTACACTTACTCATGCAGGTCTTTTTCCTCCGAAAATCGAATAGAATTTGTACCGAGCAAAAGTATATCGGCCCTTTCTTGACTACTGGCGTACAAATATTTCAGTGAGACAACTCGCCCCTTCTAAATAAATCCAGACGTTCACCCCGAGCGAAAACCACACGCAGCAAACGCAGAAACGCTTAAACAAAACCGCTGTGGCGTTTTTATACCTGATGCCGCTTGCTACGCTTGCAAAAAAACATGGTGTGCAGCCTACGCCCACCCAAGTTATATATTTATCCGGATGTAAATCCGGAAAACCTGTCCTACGGGCGCGAAAGAATTGGTCAGTGTGGTAGACGTCACGCGATCATCCAAAAAAGCCGTACTTCGAGTTTCGCATGCAGCCTGCCGATGGTTTCTGCAGGGCAGGGTGGCGTAATAACACTCCAGGCTCTTGAAGCCTACCAGCGTACTCACCGAGTTTTCATCATGTGGACGCCAGCATATAATTATATAGTGGCCCGAAACTTCGCGTGGCATCAGACCCGCGATCGTACTCACTTAGTATTCCAGATCACTGCAGGCCCCACTGAACTTCTCACATTTCGGGATATCCCCCAATTTTTCAGAATCACCCGACAAAACCTTCGCTGTGCCCCTATTATCTTCAGCCGAATTCGAAATCACACTCCAATGTTTTGTAAGTCCAGCCCGACTGAATTTATGTTTCCCGACCCACTACACTGACCGAGAAAACTATTATCTACAACATAAATCATAATTCTGAAAAGAGCACGCAACCAAGTCATACTAGCGCTCTACACCGTTCTCTTTATTGAGTTGTGGCAAATACTGTTCAACACACCCTTCAGATGCTCTATACGGTTCCACAAATTGCCGTAATACGGTACCACTCTTACTATGGCGATCATTAAACTGATATCTGCCTCTCCTTTCATTGTCTAGCCTCGCGAGACCCGATACATGACGTAGTTAAAAATCAGTCACTTT
>JABSTR010000117.1:0-30671 GCA_013339765.2 Haemaphysalis longicornis
CACACGCTTCTTCCTTGTTCGAAATTAATCATAAGCCTTGCGTAAGTTTGTGTTACTCGAGAAATCCTCTTGTAGTTTGCATAGGGGAAACCTGCACGAATAAACGATGTCGCACTTCGCAGGGAACGGGATGCTTTATTACTTTCCTATTTATTAGGTGCAAGTTTTAAGTATCAACTTTAATAAAATACAAGTGACTTTATTCATACTTTAAGAAACCATGCCGCCACCGACCATGGCAGGCATGGGCCCCTGATTGGCCTCATAAAATTCGACCTCAAAAGCAACATTTTACTCTACAGCACGTTCATCCGATGACATCAAGACAGCTTCTTTCTGGTCGTGTTGGCTACGGTCTACGAACGTACTGAGCAGCGCAAAAAACACAACACTCAAGGAAGAAGACACAAACAAAAGACACACACGGATAGGCGCTGTAGCGCCTGTCCTGCCCTCTTTCTTGTGTGTTGTTTTTTTGCCCTACTCAGTGTTTTCTGAATGCGTGGTCACAAAAACCGCAGTCGGAATGTTCTAGATGCCTCTCCCGGAAATTGTTTTATCGAATCCCACGATGCTGCTGATGACTTCAAATGGTGACAAAGTCAAAGCAATTGCGTTAAGCAGGCTCAATTGAAAAATGTTGTTCAGAACCGCTTTTAGAAATTTCCCAAGCAGCAGAAAGTGCCAAGCCCAAGCATGGCAAATCATCAGTGGCCCATTTGTCCGAGCTTAGCAATACCTCGGCCGCCGTTACTGGCTGGTGCTTGGGAAAGGTGACAAGCCAACCATTGGACAAGCTCTGGAAGGCCAATATTGAACAACGCTTGGCAAAGTATCTTGCCATGATAATGCCTATGGGTGGACCCCACGCTATTTTCATGCACATTTCTGTCTTTGTGGCCAGTCCTTAAAGCCAATGCCTATTTTATGAGTTGCCTCACGGCCCGATTTGTGCTTTATACAGGCCGTTGTGCAGCAAATTCTTGAACGAGTGCGCATTAATTATGTATTTAATGCGCGCTCGTTGAATAATTTCCAGTACAATGGCATGTATAAAACAGAAATAGGACCGCGAGGCACAATAAACAAACTGCACCAACTTTGCGAAGTAATTACGTAACTTGCAAGAAACAATTGAGCAACACAAGACATCAGGTCTCTTTACTTACTTTTTTTATTATGCACATCAAACTTACAACGAGAAACCTGACTTAACAGTGGCAAGAAAACAAAATAAGCTTGTTCAAAACACAAACACGAAAGCAAACACAAACACAATAGGACACACAAATGACCCATTCCTACAGAACATCTAACACTATCTCGACGCTATTTTGAACACGCTGCACTTGGTTATAGCAGGCTTTGTTTCGTGGCACGGTGCTGTGGCTCTCTAGGCAACTACTTTTTGCTGCGTTGTTGCCTGTTCACCGCTCTAACCATCGTGTTTGCACACGCTACGCGCACGGCAAGCGCGTGGCCAACATGCGCTTTTATCCGTCTGCTAAAGCTTGGCCTCCGATGGGCTTTTTGTGTGACGTTATTTCCGGTCGCCGTGCGCTTGGCGCTCAATCAATCTTTCAGTCGTGTTACCGATGCGTGGCCGATAGCTCGGAAGCCAATGGGTATCCATGAGGTTTCCAAAGCATTGGCCATCGGCCTCTGCTGCTTGGGAACCTCCGTTGCTTCATTGCATACCTGTAGCCGTTTTTCTTGTCGACATCTGTATCGTTTGTTTGTTTATCTGCACAAAATTTCATGTTCTGTCGAAGGCGCGATTCTCACTCAGCGCAGAGCTGTGGCAATTTCGGAAATTACTTCGCATCACCGAAGCATCAGTGTTTCACCCGTGTCACTGTAGATGCCAGCTGTCTCGTAGTTACCTTACCTATAGCGCAGGCCGCACAGTTTTGCCGTTATCAGAGCCGCGGCAGTCACAAATAGGCAGCAGTGTACATTTCATTGTGAGCTGTAAATAATGCGTACATCGATTGTCGTCCGCTAACAACACAATATGCTTATCCTGCCTTAAGGATTACCTCTGTTCTCCAACCAGGATCCCTGCTTGGTGCAAGGAACAATACGTGATGCCGTGGACCCAACACGCCGTCACTCGGACGACGAAGTTTGGCGTGTGCTAAATGAAGCTCACCTGGCTGAGTTCGTGGCACAGCAGTCGAGAAAATTGCACATGGAAGTTGGTTACGCCGGAGGCAATCTCAGGTAAAACGATAGAGTAAAGCCTTTGCGGGTCGTGTTTCTATTGGCCGTATTCTTAGCCTGTCCTCCGCCCCATGCGGTTCCTCGACTCGGCTAGTGGAGAATACCGCAGACATGCGGAGATCACTTTAAAGGATCTCCTCGAGTGGAGGCTTCAACGTGTGGTCTCCGCACCTCACAATATGCATAACCCAGACAGTACACGAGGCATGCAATCTTACACACTGCGAGGACCCGCCATGGGTTCGAGCTAGTTGAGCACGCTAACGAGACCGAAATGAAACCGCGCTAAACTCAACACCGCCTCTGTTTGGCAGGTAGGTAGGCGCGACAAAGGAAGATGCCCAGGGTACTGAGGGAAGACGTTTATTTTCTCCTGCTTGGGCCAGCACATTGGCCTGCAGTATTGTGAAATGATAAAAAAATTACGCCAACGTCCCAGGTACATGGTTTACATGTACGCACTTCCTTTAGTGTGGAAGGGGCGATGGGGCTCCACGTGCAAGTGTGCGTATCGCGGGAGCGCAGAACCAGTGGGCTCTGATTCAGTCAGGGCAAAATTCGGAGCGCGGGGCACCGTGGTGCGCGCGCATAGACGCGGTCCGTTCGCTCACAGCAGCGCACCGCACGGCGTGATCGTCGCGTGTTAGGTGCTGCCCACATGTACGCGTCGGGACAACAGGAGCAACTTAAGGCACGGGCCTAAAGCCCTGGCGGGCTTTCTCCGGTGCAACTTCGGCGTCTCCCCGAACCGTCACTCACGCAGGGCGGGCGCATCGCGTCCCGGTGAGAGGGGGCTCGGGTCCATTGGCCAATGAGGTGAGCTCAGACCCACTACCCAATTGGTGCGTGACATTGCTTTATCGCCGCAACGGTCTATACAGCGCTACAGACTTCACCTCGGGCAGAAGTTCCAAAAGTCTTCTCGGCTCAGTGGCGGTGACACGAACCGGCCTTCCGGGAAGAGCAGAGGAAAGCGCTGCGCAACGGCACGAACTGAGCGAATGGGCAATTGCACCGGACGCCAGGATCCCCACAAGCGGCGGGAAATTTCAGAATACCAAGGCATGAGTTGTCCGCAATGCGACAGCTGTATTTGTGCTGTATTATTCGCAGCTTCGGGTTGCTGATTTAGAGTGTATATCTTAGGCCCCGCTCCGGCAGTTTTGCGTCACCGTCGGCATCGTTTTTAACGGGACGAACGGAAAAACACCAAAAATAGACGAGATAGAGCGAGCATAAAAGCATGGCGAAGTGTGAGGGGGAAGGTAGTATCATAGTAGCGCGCGCCATAGGGCATTAGCTGATGATGCGATCACTACCTGAGATGCAGCAGTGATGTGCCGCCCCCTAGAAGACTGCAGCTCGCTCTGCGCTCAAATTTCGCAGTTGAGAGTATCGTAATCGCCAGCCAATTCTTTGTCAATAATTTTAATTTTTGCCAGCGCAGCTTCATGATACAAGTGAACGCGTGTTTTGTCGATTTAGGCACCGCTCACTGGAACGACAATTTTGTTTCTTTGTTTGAATCGTTTACTTCCTCTTGCTCATTTGTTTACGCCGTCCGGTGGAAAAGGTTCGGGGAAGGAGCAGGGTGGGATAAGTGTGGGGTGATGGAGCGATGAGGTTGGTCGGTCGGGATGGAGTACGAAGGCGACGAATTAATGCAGTCTCTCATCCTCCTCGCGTTGATTGCGACTAGCCGCGTGAAACCATTCTCGGCACTGTCTAGACCGCAATTTTTCACTTCCATTTTTTATTGGCAAGGAGCCTATAAGCGTAAACCTAAATTCGACATTTTTTTTAATTCCACGTGCTTGATCACGTGCAGTGCTGGACAACGGCAACTGGTGTGCCTGGCAAGGGCCTTGCTCCGAAAGCCCCGCGTTCTTCTGCTGGACGAAGCCACGTCGCATATGGACGGTGACACCGACAAGCTGATCCAAAGCACCGTGCGCCAATGTTTCTCCAACTGCACTGTGCTCACCATCGCCCATAGGCTGAACACAATACTCGACAACGACAAGTAAGTTTGACAAAAGCTGGACCACCAATTTTATTACTTACCTCAATTCGCCGCTTTTGCTAGTCGTGTGGGCCAGTTTTACTTCCGCTTATTGGAACGGCATTTTTATCTCCTTGATCACAGAATTTTCATTCCGTCGATTCCGTCTCCAGGAAACACGAATTACTGCATGCCTCAAAAAATTCTGATGGTTTCGTTCGGAAGTCGTAAATTTGTGTTATGAAATTTTATTGAGATATCTAAAATTATGCCCAAAATGAACCCGCCCCTGCGGAAGCCACATATACGCAACAGTTTTGTGGTGACTTAAAGAATGCCCCTACTAGGAGACTACCATTAGTTACAGAAAACATTATTGATGACAATCATCCTCGTTTACACACCACAATTTTGATTGCCCGTTGAGCTGAGATTTGGCGCACCCTAAAGATTCCCACGTGGTCAATATAAATCCGGAGCCCTCCACTACGGCGCGCCTCGCAGCCGAGGACCCAGGAGTAGCTTAGGTGGATTAAACACTGTAATCTGAATATGATTGCCCGTTCAATGCAACCGATAGCGGAAGTTTAAAGCAATACCATCTCAATATATAAAAATGCAATCATCCAAGGTATAATTCCTCATAAACATTCGCGATGGGAATGTGAGCACTGCGTGCAGCAAGCACGTGGGCGTCTGTAGCCCACACCGTAACGCTCTTCTCAAAGCGCGTTTTAACGCTTGGTATAAATCGTTCTAAATCCGCGACAAGTCAAGTAAGTTAAATAATCTATGAAATGGAGCTACAATAAACCTTTTCTATTTTTTTTTGACACCAAAGTGTTTTATTCCGAGGTACACAAACATTTGAGTGACGCAAGCGGCCTGTAAAGGGTGCACCCCTGCACACATGGTCTTCTTGAGAGGAAGCGACCTTTAGAACCAAAGAGTACGTTATACTTAGGGTTGTTCGTTTTCGGGTTTTATATTTTAACACGAAAGTGTTTTATGACGTGATACATCTAAGCTTTCACTGACATCATATTCGTCACGGAAATGACGCCAGTACACCTTTGCCGAAGCGACCCGCCAACAGGACGTCGCTCACCAATCACACTTACAAGACAGCCGCCGACCCTCAAATCATGCTCAGCTGCAGATTTCCCTGCACATTTCACTTTCGTGTTTTACCGATACCTGTGAGAGAGGAATCAACAACAATTTTTTGTCCTTTTGACCTATTTCTCAGGGTGCTGGTACTGGAGTCAGGCCGCGTATTGGAGTTCGGTCCCACTCAGGAGCTGGCTTTAAACACACAGTCCAATTTTCATGCCATGCTACGTGCAGCCGGACTTAAGTGGCCACACGCCTTCGAAACTCCGGGACACCACGACGTTACTTCCGTACGCTTGTAATTTAAATAAAAGCATCTGTGTAGTCATCGACTTTGACAAAATTATGGTTGAAGCGTTGCTGAAGAGTGACATGCACATGAACCTGCATTACAAACGTAAACATGCAGCCGCTTTATCAAACAGCCTGTGCTGATGCTGATGCATTTTGTATTCAATAAAAACTGTAAGGATAAAGAATTGTCGCACAACCACTGCGTTTTCAGATACCGATACTTTCTGCATCCTGTTCAAAACAACTTATCAAAGCAACACTACCGAACATATACTACACCCGTGTTTATCGGTATACCTTCTACGGATGACTTTGCCACCCTTAACGAGACAATCTACTGTTGATGAGAGGAGGCGAAAAGCAAAAACGCGCGTGTGCACGAGATTTCGGCTCACGTTTGAGATACCCAGGTGGTCAAAATTAATCCGGAGCCCTCCACTACGGCGCGCCTCGTCGCCTGCGTTGCGTCGGCGCGTTAAACCCTACAATCAATCCATACTGTTGATGAAAGCTCCCTCGCTGAACGTCCTGTAACTTTTAAAAGGTGTCCAGGTAAACCAAGAGTGCTACTAAAGCCAAGCCGACTTCGTTCTTCGATAATTCTATTTTCTAAAAATTATTATTCGATGATGATAATAAAAATGATATTTGTATTTTTATGGCGAAACGCCGACTAAGCGCAAAAAGCGCCAGAGGAAAAAATAATTAACATTCTAACAACAGCAGTGTTCTAATAATTAGGATTTGAACAGCAGCAGTGGGACACATGACCGTCCAAATAAAGTTCCTTTGGAGGATGTAAAAAGTCTCAAGTAAACTACAGCAACGTATTATTGGTTGTGGACTATGTTTTTTCGGCATAGGGTACAGGCGGTCGGGTAGGCAAAAGCTTTTAGTAAGTATTGAATCACGTAGAAGGATTTAAAAGTTTCGACGTTGAATTTGATGGTCTTTATACTGTTGTAGTAATTTTGTGAGGAGGACAGGTTCTAGCTTTTCTTACGAATACATAATGTTAACAGCTATCGGTTTTCGTCCCATCAACGCAAAAGAATGTTCTCTGAACATTTGTGTTACTTTTCATGAGTACAGCTAGCCTGTGCGCTTATGCATGCTTAGGGTCTCATACTTAAGTGACAGCTCAATAACTATTTTCATGTGATATTTCAAGAAAAACGATGTTCCAACTCCCTACTTGCGCATCTTTGAAGAACAATGCTTCCTTTAGTAACGTCACTGCGTGATTAGGCTAAGCACAAAGCGTATGAGCTCCGATAGACGACGACAACATGCAAGCAGCTCCGTTGTCGATGCCCACTGCTCGATTACCTCAAAGCTGTATCAAAAAAGACGGCTGTCGTTACTTTTTTGCTGAAAAAGGCTGCAAATTTAAGTCATAGCACGAATACTGAGTGTTCACTGAGAGCAGCAAGTACTGCATGGAATGGGCGCCATAGTGCGGAAACCTAAAAGCACCTTATCATGTGCCACAACCTCTTCCTCCTTGCAAATTGAGCCAAGCAGTAGGTGCGGACATGGCCGGAAGGTAATGCGTGCCCTGCCACAAAGAAAAATAACCGCCAGAACAGGATCCTGTGTTAGGTGGGCACTCGTCTTACGTCTCAAGCCCAGGGCCATAACATATTATTTCAGTGGCTGCCAAGCCGCTGTGGAATAACCGGTAATGTTTTAGCTGATGTAGCTGCCCGGACAGGCCATGACAGTGAAAGCACCATCTTGCTTCCGATTTCAAGGACCGATGCCGCTAGGGTGCTTCGTCAGTACGCTGGTAGGACCTCCATTAGTCAATGGAATACCCCGAACTTTGTGCATCTGCGCCTCCACAGCCAGGACCCTCTACTCCAGCGCCGTCTTCCATGTGGGCTGTCTAGATCACAGTCTACTGTACTTTGTAGACTGTGGTTGGGAGTAGCCTTCATGAAAGCCTACTCCTTCGTCATCGGGATGGCTGGTAGTGCCCACTGCGACGCCTGCAAGGTTGAAGAGACAATCGAACATGCGCTTTGTCGTTGCCCCCTGTATTCATCGGAAAGACGCGTTTTGGCCACCGAGCTCAGCCGATTGGACAATCAACCATTCACAGTGGAGACTATTCTAGAACATCGACCCCTACAGTCAACTTCACAGAAGGCAACGAAAGCCCTTCTGCATTTCATAAAGAACGTACAGGCTTCGATGAAATACTATAGTGCCCACAAAAGGACTAAGGTGTGTGCGCGACCCAGCTCCTATCGCCACTTTTTCGCCTGCCCTCTCTTTCATCCCCTGAACACCTCTAAGAGCGAATCATCATCAGCGGCCTACAGAGTCAACACAAGTTTTGCTTGGGCTCGCTAAAGCGTCCAATTGGTGTGGACCACGTTTTCTCTGGCTGACCAAATCACCACCAACGCCTCAGTAACGTCACGCGCTTCGCGTCAAGGCCACCCGCTATGTCACCGGGATGCCGGTACGTAGATTACAGCCACATAAAGACCACCACGTCGGAACCTACGCTAAGCCTATAGCGTTGCTAGTTCTAGCCAAACCATCGCAGTCAGGGCTTCGGCTTGCCTCCAACTCCATCGCCATGGCATCGCCGCTAGACCCCAACACTGCCATGACTTCGACCCCAACAGCGGCAGAGCCATCACAGCTCCCGGATCATGGCAGCAAATACTATGAAACGACCGCCACGCCCGCAAGCAGCTGCCAACAACGCCGGCAGCCACTCATCGGACACCCCCGCGTAGCGCCCCACAACCACAGCTCCCGCACTCCGACTACAAGATAATCTATAAAACGCAAGCTGGGTTCCGCGTAGCTTCGTAGAGCGATGGCCAAGTTTCCCGGGCCATCCAGAAGGCAAGCAACATACCCGAAGCTGCATTCTACGGACGTGTCACTATCCAAACCCAAGCTGCCCAAAACCTAATCATTGCGAGCACCCTTGACGAAGCCTACGCCCTTGCACTGAACGAAGTTACCTCTATACAACTTGGGCAATAACACAAGAAGTACTGCCCTACCTGAAACCACTGCACGCCCGGCACATCTCGAGGGCTAACAACAGGGCTTGATCCCAACACCACCAACGGGCTGCTCCCCTACATCCTTTTAGCTAATGGTCCACGTATACTCCACGCCCGAGTGCTCGGAACATCCACATAAGCTCTAATCACATCTGAGGGCGTTCACGTCCCATTATCAAGGCGTATGGCCTATTAACCCGTTGCCGCCCTTACCGCCTGACAATACACTGCTGTACACTCTGCGGTGAATTTGAACACCGACGAGATGTATGCCCCAATCCCAACGTCGCCATCTGCCAGCGATGTCACGCGCCTGACCCCCAACCAGACCATGACTGCCAACCCATGTGTCAGCTCTGCCAACTAGATCACCTCACGGCCAGCAGAGAGTGCAGAAAGAAACTACGACCGCCGCCAACCACCGCCCAACTACGGCACCAACTCCCCAACCAGAACATCCATCGACCTGCACCTAATTACAACACCAGCCAGCAGCAAGGGCAGACTGCCAACTGAACGAACACCACTCACCAAGTAAGCTGGTCAGCCATTGTTGCACTGTGAAACGGTTAAGCAGCGCGGTAAAGACGGGACAAAAGTAGAGACCACACAGGACGAGCGCTAGTCCTGTGTGGTCTCTACTTTTGTCCCTTCTTTACCGCGCTACTTAACCTTGTTTCACAGTTCGAACCAACTAGCCCACATTTACGCGTTGACAAGCATTAATGCACCACCACTCACTGCTCGCATGCGCCTGCCACACCCTCTATACCTCCCACCCTCCCCCCCCGACACCCTTATCCAGACGCTTCAAGAAGAAAATGCACTGCTGAAACAACAGCTCGAACAGACAGCACAACGCACCGCAACACTTGAAAATCGCATCGAGCAGCTCCTCGCTCAAATGGAACAAATAACTCGGCAGCAATCTCTAAGCACCCCAACCCCACCAGCCGACAGAAACCTAGAAACAGGATCCTTTACCTCAGGCGCCTCAGGCGCCAGCAGAAACTTAGAGCCCTTACCCGCCATCCCACACGCTGCTGCGCCCGCATCAGTCGATCTCAGCTACTTAGAGCGCCTCATACGCGGCATTGGCGAACGCCTCTACGAACGCCCTAATAACTTAATAACTCCTAATCAAAGGCAACACCTGCTGGAGGAAACAAAGAAAGCCAAATAAGCACGCAAGAAACCCATGAGGCGGCATTTACCCCTAGAACTGGGCGAAACACCATCGACCCTTCAATCCGACCATGACATGTAACACAAATGGCAACCCCCCATCAACGCTCACCCTGTGGCAGTGGAACTATCGGTCCTACCGAAACAAGCAGCCTACACTCACCCACTACACGCAACAGCACAAACCCGACGTTATCGCATAGCAAGAAACAGACTCTGACACTGTTACTCTGCGCGGCTACAACACACGTCACCGGCATTGGCCCCCGCACCACTATTCTGGTGCAGGTTACCAGGAGAGCGGAACCAGGATAGGTGACCAGGATAGCAGGTGACAGACCTCACATTGAAGAGAACGGGTACTTCCCACATACAATGTACGGCTTTCGCCCCGACTTATCGAGAGCATATGCGTATGGTATGCGTATGCGTATGCGTAGAGGCATATGCGTATGATAAACAACTTAGCCAACAAAACTGGACTGAGTTCTGCAACCAACTTCAAGGCACGCTCGGCACCCGCCACACCTGGCACTTACTCCGATCCTTAATAGGCAGCAAGGAATCAAAATCCACCACGCAACGCCATCTGAAGCGGCTGATACATAATTACCAGGGTACAGAATCAAATTTATTGCGAGAGCTTCAGCAACCGCTTCAAGCACCCATTCCCGATACTATTCTGATACTTCTATCACACACGGGAAAGCCCACTCCAGACATGGACGCACCTTTTACCATGGCGGAAATCGAAGCAGCCTTTCACTGTCTAGCCCGCAACACAGCCCCAGAAAAAGACCGGATACCTAACAAGCTCCTCCGCACCCTAATTACGTTGCCCTTGAAAAGCTTTTGGAATTTTTAAACTCCCGTTGGTAGGCTGGAACCCCCCTCAAAGGAAGCATGCCGAAATCACCCTCATACCCGCTCATTACGAAGAACCTCCGCCTTATTTCTCTCACTTCCTGTGTCGGAAAACTGTTTGAGCAGAATGTATGGTGCACAACAGACTACCACCCCACATCGAAGACAACGGGTACTTCCCACATACAATGTACGGATTTCACCCTCACTCATCGGCACAGCACATCCTACTTCAGATCAAAGACGACGTCCTGGATACCCTGAACAATCAGAGCAAAAAAAAATACAAGCCCTAGACATCAAAGGGATATTTGATAACGTGACACACCATGCTATCTTGCAAGGTCTTGCCTCAACGAACTGCGGCGAACGTACAGGCGGGGACTTAATTTTGCAGACCATGCGAGCGCGTGGCAAAAGCCACCGATGCGCGCTCTGGAGGCCCGGCGCCTGTTGTCGAGACCGGCGCGGCGCGCATGCGCGTCCTGTTTTACTCGCAGGCACGCCGATTTCCTCGCTCCCTGCAGCGGTGCTGAGATGGTCACCGAAGCACCGCAGAGCGACGCTTTTGTAGCATTCCTTTCATCCCGATGGCACATTGGGGCCTAATATGACGATTGCGCCGGCTTTGGCGCAAGTGCTCCTCTCGTCCTGATAAACACTTACGTGGAATGTTTCATTTGTGTGTTTGGTGCTTTACCGTTTATAGACGATGAGACTAGCGGCTTGCGAACGGCGTAGCCAAATCAAGCGCGTTCGAAGCACAGTCTCACGGTACCATGCACGTAACCAACAATGAAATGCCAGTAATATAAATAGCTAACCTTTATTCACCTTGTTTATTTTTTTTATTTGGCTACTGAACATATATTTCAGCTCACTCTCCGCTGCCCATAAAGTAGGCGATTTGCAAGTTTTATACAAGAAATTATTTTGGTTTTTTTTGCTGCCTACTTCCTTGCTTAAAAACGATCGAAATACGTACTCACATAAATTGTCTGTTCGCTCTGCCCGTCGCATTCGTAAAAATGGCACCTCGGGTTCCCATTGAACACCGTAAAATTATTGGCTACTTTTGAGAACCCGCTTTTCAAAGGGACATTTGCCAGCTTACTAATAGGCCACTAGATGCTGTTAGCCGAAAAATTCTTGCCTACGAGGATGAATTGCTCCAAGGCCGGAGCAATTCTTCAAAATCGGCTCGCATTGATTGATTATGAGGTTTTAACGCACCGACGCTACACAGGCAATTAAGCGCGCCGTAGTTGAAAGCTCCGGATCAATTTTGATTACCTGGGGATGTTTAGCATATGCCGAAATGCCGAACACGCTTGAGCATTTTCGCTTTTCGCCACCATCAGAAATGGGCCACCTTGCATATGCCCAACGGAGCGGAAGGACAACAACAACACAGGAGGACAAGCTGATTGTTTCTCATTCGTTGAGCACCCGTTCATTAGTGACAAAAACATTCGGAAGGCCCGAAGTCGCGATTAATATTACGGCATAATCGGCAATAACATTATCGGCATAATGTTATGGCGTTCTTCGATGGGAGCCCGAGGTGCCGTTTTGAATAATGCCGACGCGCATAACGACAGACAATTTATATGGGTATGTCTTTCAATCATTTTTAAGTAAGGAAGTAGACATTAAAATAAAACAGAGGATTTCTCTTATGAAACGTGCAAATCGCCTACTTTATCGGCAGCGGAGAGGGAGGTGAAAGATAAGTCCAGTGGGCAAATAGTTTCCAAAATAAACAACATTAATAAGGGTTCGTGATTCATATCGCTGGCATTCCGTCGTACGTAGCGCGGCCCCGTGTGATTGTGCTTCGTACACGCTTCATTCGGGGACGCCGTTCGCAAGCCGCGAGCCTCATCGTCTATAAACGGTAAAGCACCAAACACACAAATGAAACATTCCACGCAAGTGTTTATCAGGACCAGAGGAGCACTTGCGCCAAAGCCGGCGCAATCGTCACATTGGGCCCCAAATGTGTCATAGGGATTAAAGGATGCTACAAAGCCCCGCAGGGGGCACCTTGTGTACTCAAGGTGTTTTGGTGAGTAGCGCCACCACGGTCCCGAGCTCCGCAGGGGTGCCTACTGCCATAGGCACTTGGTGACTTGCAACACCACGGAACCCGAGCACATGTGGGTTGGACCCACCCGCGCCCCGGCTGTGCGTGGCTGAGCCGTGTCCGGGGAAAAGGGAATCCTGGTGGCTGAGCCAAAGCCGGGGTTGTTTTGGACCTTCATGGCCCCCCGTAGAGGCAACACACCACTTTGGCCCTGCTTCTCGCAGACCGGTGCCCCCGGTCTGACCCGCCCGGGGGGAACCAGCCAGTCGCCTTTTCCTGCCTCCCTCTCAGCTCTTTCACCTTCCTGTCTTCTTTTCTACCCCTATTCTGTCATCTCTTCTTTTCCTCATTTCCACACATTTCCAGGCGGCGAGGGTTAACCCTGGGTAAGGAATTAACCTTGAGGACTTAAACAGGGTTATAGCAGCTATGTATGGCTAACGCGCATCTAGCGCGTTCCCAGGTTGGGCTCGGTGGTGGGCGGCCAGCATAGCTGCTGAATTGATTTCACTTGTTATGGCAACAAGATTTTTCTGCATCCCATGATCGTCCTCCAAAACGGGGACGCAACGAAGCAGTCCAGCAGTTTTTCACTCCTAAAAAGTCAGAAAATTTCCTAAAGTTTCACGTCATGCACTGTGAAAAAGAAGGCTTGTCAATGAGACGTCTGTCACCATTCTTGGTAGCCAAAGTTCTAACGAATGAGCTAGGCGGCGGTTATAAAGTAAGCAAGCTGGGAAGCGGTGACCTTCTCCTAGAAGTACAAGATGCAGCTCAGTGTGCCAAGTTGACGAAAATAACCACTGTTGGCGACAATCCTGTGAGCATCAGTCCCCACCGATCCATGAACCACTACCAGAGGTGTTATCTCTGATGAAGACTTTCTGAACTTGTCTGAGCAAGACTCCTGGAAGGGTTCGAGGGCCAGAATGTTGTGAATGTTCAACGAATCAAGATACGTAGAGATGGGAAGGAAATTCGACCAAGCATGTAATCCTCACATTCTCGACAGTGTACTGCCCGAGTCTGTCGAGGCAGGCTACGTTAAAATCCCTGTGCGTTTGTATATTCCAAACCCCCGTCGGCTGCTATTAAATGCCAAAGATTTGGCCATGGTTCACTGAGCTGCCGAGGCAAGGCAGCATGTCCAAAGTGTAGCCTCCCCGACCACTCGTCTGACACCTGTGAAGCTCCACTCCACTGTGTAAACTGCATGGGAGAGCACGCCGCGTACTCGCGCTTGTGCCCGCAATGGAAGAAAGGAAAAAGAAATAATTGCTCTGAAGTATAAGGAAAACATTACATTTAGGGAAGCACGACAGAGACTGTTCCTGACACACACTAGCTTGCCGATGTAGCGGCGACGGGGGGCGGCGCTACACTCGGTTCGAGTTCCCCTTGGAACCCTCCCAGTGGAGGCCCCAAGGGACACCCCAAGCCCCCTCAGTGCCGGTGGCTAAGGCCACTGCACATGCCACAAAAGAAGCGTCAGGGCTGCCCCAGCACCCCTTGATGCCAACGCTAGGCCCCTTGCTGGCACTGCACTGCCGGTCCCTGCTGAGAGGCAGGCTGCCGCAACCAGCCAGCCTAGCCCTGCTGACGAGGCTTCGCAAGAAGCCATGGACACAACGCCAAGCCCTCCGTTGCGTGGTACGCCGATAGGGCGCGGCACGTCACTCGACCGTTCAAAGCAAAAGACACCTAGGGTCACGGCTCCTGGGAAGGTGTCTTGAGCCTGGGAGGGTGACAGCATGGCACTTCCTTAATCCTTGTTCAGCATAAGCTGATGGTAACTGATAAGGTAGTCAATGGAACTGCAGAGGGCCTCCTGAAAAACTTGGACGATATCTATGAATTGCTGTCACAACACCAAATAAGTATTATGTGTCTCCAGGAGACACACTTGAGGACGAACCAAACTAACTTCTTAAAGAACTACTCTGTATTTAGGAAGGACAGGGATGGCTGCATGCATCCCTCTGGAGGAGTTGCGATTATCGTGCAAAAATCAGTGGCATGCCAGTTCTTACCGCTACAGACCAGTTTAGAGGCTGTAGCCATACGAGCCATTATCTTTAATAGACTGGTAACAGTATGCTCACTGTACATACCTCCAGACCACGAGCTCTCCAGTATGGAGTTTGAAACATTAGTTGATCAGCTGCCAGAGCCGTATCTGCTAGTTGGGGATTGTAATGCTCACCACCCACTCTGGGGTTCTGCACGCACGGATGCTAGAGGACGCCTCGTTGAAAAGTTTCTGCTATCATCTGGAGCATGCATACTTAACAAGAAGACCCAACATATTATAACACAACACATGCCACGTACTCCTGCATAGATCTCGCCATAGCCTCTCCAGTTCTGTTTCCAGCACTCCAGTGGAAGGTCATTAATAACCTGTACGGAAGTGACCACTTTCCAGTGAGCCTCAAGCTTGTAGACAACAACAAGACAACACTCCATGCCCACAAAAGTTCAAGGAGGAGGCCGCAGACTGGAAAAAAATTCAAAGAGCTCTCTGAGTGTCACTATACACTTATAGACAACCTTGGTATTGATGAAGCTGCTGAGACTCTGACCACCCATATAATTGAAGCTGCGCTGAGGTCCATCCCCCAGACTTCTTCTAGTAGGGTTGCTAAGCCGAAACCTTGGTGGAATGATGATTGTAGGCAGGCCCGTAGGAACAGAATAAGGCATGGGGTGTCTTGCGTAGGTGCCCAACGACTGAAAATTTGGTACTTTTCAAGCGGGCAAAGGCCAATGGCAGACGGATTCGGCGTATTGCGAAAAAAGAAAGCTGGAATCGTTTTGTGTCATCAATCACATCATATACTGACACGCGGAAAGTATGGAGGAGAATTAAAGCACTCCGAGGAAGTAACACTCTTACGTACCCTTTGGTCAGCACAAGTGGAGACACTTTACAAGACCAAGCGAATGCTCTAGGCAAGCATTTTGAGTATGTATCAAGCTCAGCTCACTATTCAAATAACTTCCTGAGACACAAGAATGCAGAGGAACGGAAGATTGTACGTGACAAACGGCAGTCTGAGGTAGGGTATAATTGCCCCTTCACTATGCAGGAGCTTAAAGTGGCGCTCACTACTTGTGGTAAATCATCACCAGGTCGAGACCGAATAACATACACCATGATTAAGCACCTGCACGACGACACGCTAGAAGCGCTCTTACTGTTGTTTAACAAGATCTGGCGTGCAGGGCAATTTCCAAAAGTGTGGAAAGAAGCTATTGTGGTGCCGATTCTAAAGGAGGGGAAAGATCCATCACTTGCAACTAGTTTCAGACCGGTCGCTTTAACCAGTTGCTTATGCAAGGTCTTCGAAAAAATGATTAACCGTCGCCTTATCTATTTTCTTGAGTACCATGGTATTATAGACAATCGCCAGGCGGGATTTCGCTCTGGTAGATCGACAGCAGACCACCTAGTGGCTATCGAATCCTACATCAGGGATGCATTTGTTCATAAGCAGCATTGTTTATCAGTTTTCTTTGACCTCCAGAAAGCTTACGACACAGCCTGGCGTTACGGTATTCTTTGCGATCTTCGCCGCCTTGGAGTTTGTGGAAACATGCTGAACAGTTTGAAAGATTACCTTTCGGAGCGCACCTTTCAGGTTAGGGTTGGAAATGTCCTCTCGAGGATGTTCGTCCAAGAAAATGGAGTGCCGCAGGGTGGTGTGCTCAGCTGCACCCTTTTTATTGTTAAAATGAATTCCTTAGGAACTGCACTGCCTCGCTCCATATCCTACTCGCTATATGTTGATGATGTGCACATTGCGTTTAAATCATGTAATATGTCCATTTGTGAGAGGCAAATCCAACTAGCTGCAAACAAACTTACAAAATGGGCAGATGAGAATGGCTTCTGTTTTAAACCCAGAAAAAAGCACGTGTGTGGTCTTCTCTAGGCAGCGTGGTATCCGCCCAGATCCTGTTATTAAACTCAATGAAACACCCATAGCAGTAAAAAGGAGCACAAGTTCCTTGGGGTTGTGCTTGATGACAAACTCTCATTCATTGCACACCTCAAACGCCTTAAAGTTAAATGTTTGGATACAGTCAGGATCCTGAAAGTCCTCTCACACCAGTCTTGGGGTACTGACACAAAGTGCCTATTGGCCTTATTCAATAGCCTTGTGAGGTCCCGCATCGACTACGGGTGTCTTGTTTATCAATCTGCCGCGAGAACAGCACCAAAGGTTAGACCCTGTGTACCATCTTGGCCTTCGTCTGGCTACAGGCGCTTTTCCGAACAAGCCCTGTGTTAAGCCTGTATGTGGAAGCCAATCAGTGGTCTCTTGAAACACAGCGGAAGTACACTGGGTTGAATTATGCTCTAAAAGTGACATCCTTGACCGGACACCCGAACAGCACTCTAGGTAACCAGGCAATCAAGCTTTTGAAAAGCGACCTGCCATGGCTGAGCCATTCCTTCTGTCGGTGAGGGCACTGGCCGCAGGCCTGGGAATATCCTTCACTGACGCTCAGAAAACCAGCTTTGCTGACTTTGTCCCTCCATGGGATCTCTGCCCTATCTCTTATGATCTCTCTTTTATGAAGATTGACAAAAGAACCGCTCCAAAGGAATTAATTATGCAGCATTTTTGTTTTTGCAGAACAAGTACAGAGCATCTGAGTTCTACACAGATGCATCCAAGTCAGCTGGTGCAGTATCATGTGCTGCACATGGTCCCAACTTTTCCACGTCAAAGACTATGCCTGAAGCCACATCTATATTCACTGCTGAAACACGCGGCCTTGTATTGGCTGTAGAATATATTATTGAGAACAATGTCCCAAAGTCAGTGATATTCACGGATTCTCAAAGTGCTGTGCAGGCTTTAGCGTCAGGAAAGTTACAAAAAAATCCAGTCTTTAATCAATTGCTAAAACTACTGTGCTCAGCCCACAAACAAAAACTTGAAATCACTGTCTGTTGGGTCCCAGGTCACTGCGGCATAGCCGGAAATGAGCAAGCAGACAGGAATGCTGTAACTGCAGCTCTTCGGAGTGATCTAGATATTCAAAGCGTCCCGTACGAGGATCTTAAAGCGTACGTACGTAAGAGGCTGCGAGACCAATGGCAGGAAGATTGGAATGGGGAAACAGCAAACAAATTGCACATGGTAAAACCCAAGTTAGGTAGATCGATCTGTGAGAAACGAGACAGGATCACAGAGGTTACTCTCTGTAGACTGCGCATAGGCCATACCCATGCTACACATGCGTACCTATTGAAAGGAACAGAACAGCCACGCTGCTTGAGGTGTGGAGGGTCGCTATCAGTCATTCACGTACTGGTAGAATGCAAACTACTTGAACCGCAAAGAAAGCTTCATTTTCCAGAATTGTACACACGCATGATCCCTCAACACCCATTGCTGTTTTTATCAAACGAGCCACTTTTCTCTACTAACCGTGTTTTTAAGTACCTCTCAGACGTAGATTTTTTAAGGTATGTGTCGTATCACCCGTGAGCCGAGCCACCATCGCACGCTAGGACCCGGTAGGGGCCACTCATTGCTACCGCAAAGACGGGGGCAAGGGGTGCACGTAGAAAATGCCTGTCATAGTGTCAAATGTTTTTACTTGGCCCTCTACACCAATTCTTGGCCCTCTACACCAACAGAAATCTGAGATACCTTTTATTATATATTCTGTACTTTATATTCTCACTTGAATAATCCTCACCATAGTACTGGCGCTCTTTGGCCTTGATGCCCTTGCGCCAAGAAAACCTAACATCATCATCATCATCAATGCTACAAAGGCGTCGCTCTGCGGTGCTTCGGTGACCATCTCAGCACCGCTGCAGGGAGCGAGGAAATCGGCGTGCCTGCGAGTAAAACAGGACGCGCATGCGCACCGCGCCGGTCTCGACAACAGGCGCCGGGCCTCCAGAGCGCGCAACGGTGGTTTTTGCCACGCGCTCGCATGGTCTGCAAAACTAAGTCCCCGCCTGTACATACCACCACATCGATTGATGGCGTGGAGGTGCTGCGCCCTAAGCATTTTTTCCTCCCCCATCTTGCTCCAAAAACGTAGCGAAACTACTGCCAAGCGTTGCTTCAGAGCTCCGAAAAATCTGACGTAACTCCGCGGTGTTCAATGCAAGTCGATTTTCACATGAAGCAGTGGAAGGCCAACCGAAATACATGCGTTGTCTGCAGCCGCCATTGCAAGCGTTTCGCTCATTAAAAAATAAATAAAACCAAGTAGCATTGCCGGCTTTGCTGTTCAATCTAAACTGCGCGCCCGCGCCTTGTCATCTTATCGCGAATTGGGTTTGGTGTTCCATAGTTCTGAAGTTAGAATGGTCATGCCGTATCGGACAGGATGAGATAAGAGGCGCTGCCCAGACGCGAGTTAGAGGGTAGCTTGTAACAACCTGGCCGATGTCTGCGGCTTAAAATACAGGAGAGCTTCTTTTTTTTTCTGGGTGTCTTCTCCCCCCCCCCCCCCCCACCTTCCCTCCCACCCCCGGTAAGCAGACTGTTAATTCACGCGCCATTACAAGAAAAGACGGGTGCGTTCGATTTGTGTTCTGTGTTCTACGACGTGCACATGGTTGGGCATTGTTTTTGTACGTAGATATAATCCAGCAAAGAGTGTCTACAGTGCGGTCATTGTGTTGCAACAGTTTTTTATGGCTGCATTTTCTTGGTGTGAACATGATTTCTCGGAAGTGTATGCAGGTTAATGGGCGGGTCAACGCTTCTTTCAGAGTTTGCGTTAACTCGCCCGAAAGGCAGGGCTTGAAGCATACGTGTGCGTGCTTCCTTTTAACATATAGATTCCCAATTATTGTGTCTCTGAACTGAAACGAATTTTTTAATGTCTAAAGAACATTCCTGTCTGGAGGTGAGCCCAAGAAATAAGTATACATTGAGTGGAACTTTCAAGTTCTTTTCTTCTTCCGCCGAGGTGTGCGCGAAAAAAAATCTGTGTAGGGACTAGAACTTTCGAAGTTCTTCTTTTCGTAATCAAGTATTGTGTAGCTAAATGTGTATTCATGGCTGTATCTTTTGCGCAACTTTAGACGGAGACCGATACAAAAAGGGACTCGAAGACCCTGTACCTGTCACCGTGTAAAGTTGCGCAAAAGTTACAGCCATGAATTCAGAATACCAACTAGCCCGCCCAACCGTGTTATTGTAAATGTGTATGTAGCACGTTTTTTTCCCTATTGTACAATATTGTATGCCTAAATTTGCATATGTCATATTTTTGCTTAGTCCAATACTGTGTACATAAAATGTATGTGCAATATATTGGTGTAGTACATGTGTTTTCATGACTTCGAATCAAAGATGTCCTCATATGAATTTTGAATAAATGCATAGAAAAAATAATGTTTGTGTAACACTCCAATTATTATCGCCACAAAGACAACAATTCGACACCAGAAAACGTACTATTACCTACATGTTTTCTTCGTTCAATTATTAAACACGTTACTGCACACATAACAAACGACGGGAGGCGGCCATTTCGAGTCATCGGCGCCGCTCGTCCAACTTTCGCGCCTGGTGAGATTGCCGAGCGGCCCATGAGGCAGCGACCGGCTGCAGACGCGAAAGTTGGACGAGCGTCCGGTGTCAGGGGCCGGCGCGCGGCGGCACGGCCTGGCTGCCGCGGGATAAATGACGTCAGCAGCGTCCGCGACGTCAGCAAACGCCCTTTCACCCCTCGCCACTCGTTGCCATGGCGATTAATGCAACGTTTCTCAGAGGCCACGTACTACTAGGGGAGGATTTGGCGCTGCTGGCGCGAATTACGTGGGACCACGGTGGATGCGAGAGAGGCCGCCCCGTGCCTCGGATACCCAGTACCGTCGAAAAAAGACCAGTACCAACGTGTCCCCCTCCACATCCGTCAACACATTCGTGTATCTCCCGTGCCGCGGAATATGCACCCCCTTTACAACAAAACACGCCGCAAAGCACGGGTCGATGCGGTTACGAAGAAGCACGCAGGGAACCCTGCGACACGCTACAGCCGCAAACCCGCCCATGCAGTCACAGTTATGGAACACCAGGGAACCGAAGTCACAGCCGCCACGATATGCACCACCTCTACAAACGCCGCTGAGGAAATCGCCATCGCCCTAGCAGCCCCACCACAAGCAGCAAATACGTTACAGTCATTACGGACTCGCAAGTAGCATGCCGCAACTACAAGCACAGCCGCATATCACCCTTCGCCTAAGATCATTAATACCACCCCGCAGCTTCCCGACATCCATATCGTTTAAGCCTCTGGACATGAGTCTCTCGACGGAAATGAGGCGGCACACGCCGTTGCCCAAGTACACACCCTCCGGTCCATTTCCGAAGAGAGCCAAGACACGGAGAAAAACCCCCACACACTGAATGGCTACGCGGACATTCTCTCTCACTTCAGACACGAGCGTCAACAATTCTCTACACCCAACTCCCACCTTTCCAGAGCCGAAGCGACCACACACCGCCAGCTACAGACCAACTCCTACCCGCACTGCACCCTCCTCCGCCATATCGTCCCCACCTGCCAATTTTGCCCCCAGCCAGGCACCCTGTACCACCTGGTCTGGGAGTGCCAACAATCCCCAACCCTCACACCCAATCCCCTCCCCACGTACGAGCAGTGGGTGGAGGACCGGCTGTCCAGCTCGGACCTCTCGACCCAGCGCATATGCTGATAGCGAGGGCACGAGCAGCCACCAAGGGCCAGGGCATCCCGGACTAGCGGACGCCCCCACCGGTGCTCTCACCATCCTGCACCATTAAGCTCTAAATTAAGATGTTTATTCTCTCTCTCTCTCTCTCTCTCTCTCTCTCTCTCTCTCTCTCTCTCTCTCTCTCTCTCTCTCTCTCTTCTCCAGTAGCGAGGTAGCCATCCGAACGCTAAGCTTGGATAACCTTTCGGCGTTTCCGTTCGCTTTTCTTCTACTCCTCGGAGGGGAGTGTGATAGTCGCGTGTTCAACAGGGAGCACGGTATGCGAGTTCGAGTGGATCTTGGTCAGCAGCGTCGCTCTCTTCCAGAACCTTGGGGCCGTAGGAACGTTTACCATTGTGGATTGCACAATCTTTCCCAAGCGTTTAAGTACTCTGCTCGTAGCCAAGAGACTAAAGGCTCATTGAGTGTGTGTAATGATGCTTAAGGTGTCGCAAAGAGGATTCAATTCCCGTGTGTATGAAAGTAATGAAATTACAGCTCGATATTCCAGTATGACAATTGTTGCCTTCGTACTTTCGAACGTCCCGGCGTCGGCGTGTACTGTTGTTTTCATGGTTTGGAACTTTTCTCAAAGGAATTTGATCCTGGCTTGTCGCTGTCCTCGCGTAGGCTTGAATCTACGTTTTTCAGTAGGGCGACGGCTTTTATGGGAAATCGCTACTTTCGGTGACATATCCATCATGGCGTCCAGCTTTTTTTTTTTTTTTTCTGGAGGTGTGACAATACTTTATAGGACGTCCTGTACCCATTTTGTTTTTTCCCAGACGCTCCTTTTGTGCAGAAATGTGGCCTCTCCATGCACATTTCTTCGAACGTATTACCAGACACAATTTAAAGACCCTTGTGGTGATTGTGAAAATAGGTAGTATGCTGGCCCAATGATGGTGTTTATTTGGCCTTCTCCGGTGGGGCAGTTAGTTTCTGGTACTGCAGGCTTTACAATGTCGGGCTTATCGTCAGTACCTCCATGTTTTAAAATTTCTGTCATTCCTGCACTTCCCCTGCACACGTGTTTTACAATGCGTTCTGAGTGGTGAAAAATTTCCCGTATTTTGGCGATTGTGAGATCCGCTCTGCCGCTTCTCTGTAGCCATGTCGAGGATTCTTACAAGGCTTTTTCGAAGATCACATATGCTGGCCTATTTTTAGGGGGTTTTCTTTTTCAGTTTGCCGCGTGACGGTGACGCCATTAATCGTTTGCCGGACAGAGCTTGCAGCGGTGACACGACCACGAAAATCTAAGTTTTTGTTTAAATTCGTGTAATTAGACGCCATGTACTCGGGCTCGTTTCTTATTGGGACACATTTTAATTCATTTCGGGTTACTATGTACACTTCCCTTGGTTTTTGAGAGCCTGACGTTAATCTTTTAACAACAGTATTGGCGCCGTCAGAGGCGCTGTGATGGTGACGTGTGTTCCGGTCACGGCTGGCGACCGTGTCTGTTCAGCATGCGACTGCACACCGCTTGTAGAACGAACTGCAGTGCGCGGACGCGGCGCCTCCTCAAATCGCGTATTTTTTGCCTTTTTTTTCGGCCGCGAGTATCATTTTCTAGTTCGCTATGAAGACTATCTAATACTACGTAGGCTTCCCTCAAGTATTTTTGAGATGCTCCTATGAAGATCCAGCACAGCAGGAAATATTTCTTGTGTTTCTTTCGTTGTTGTCTTGTAACGTAATGTTTCCAAGCAGCGACCTTTTTTTTTCTGTCCAACGCATAACACAGCAGAAATTTTCTTGTGTTTCTTTCGTTGTTGTCTTGTATTCTTATTTTTCTTGCTTTTTTTTTTCTGTCCACGGGATAATTTTTTCTGCTCCGTCACCAACTTCTTATTAGACAAAGGTTTCGTGTAGATATTTCCTCTTTATACATTCCCTTCTTCACAAATTGTTTGGCAACTTCCCTTCTTCACAAATTGGCGTGCTTTGTTTATTCACGGCTGCGTGAAACTGAGACGGTAGCCACCGCGATCCGCAGCGTCATTCACATGTGGTCCAAGTAGAAGGCCGCTTTTGTGCTCCGAAGCCACCGCGATCGCTCCCCTAAACAACGTGGCCACAGTTAGCCGCTTTTGTGCTCCGAATTTCTATCGTAATTAATATCGTCGTCCATAACGAACAATGGCTCATCGAACAATGATGAAATGATTACGGTGTTGAAGGCATGATATACTCGCTAACTATAACGTAATAAATAGTATACCTGCATATATTATAAGACTCGAAACCGAAGAAGAATTCCAAGTAGCTCTTTATTGCTTTTCAACCCTTCCAGGCGCGAAGAACAAATCTTATTCTACTCGGGATGGCGTTCTATGATTTTGAAGAAAATTACTTTTACTCTCTTGTCCTGGACTGGGACCCGGCCCACCCATTTAATTGTTAAACGATTTAATTGTTAAACCCCCTCCTCCCCTTACTCCTCCTCTTCTTGAGTGCAGTTTTCCTATAACGCATATCCGAATATCGGGAAGATATGGCTGTGCAAAATGTTCCGAAATATCCCTCCAGGTCTTGACAAACATATATCTTTACTATAAATTTAACGAAGACTATAAATTTAACTCTCTTCCTCCAACTGGTTAATAGGTTAGATGCGCACGCACGCGCGTATATACACACTGGAACTCAACCTACATTTTTTGCAGTCTATAGTGCATGTCGGCAAACTTTCATGCCTTGACACCGTAAAGATGTGACAAAAACCGTCCGAGCGTTCGGCAAGGCAAAAACTGTTTTACCTACATATGTTTTACCGGGAATTACATATGTTGCCTTCTGCCAAAGCCGACAGCCCTGAGCCTTTGCCAAAGCCGACAGCCCTTGTTTTGGTCTTGTAAGGCGCTCTGTTGTCGGTTATAATTTGCTTGTATTCTCTCTGTTGTCGGTTACTAACAGCTTTTTGAATGAAGCCTAGCTGACTCTTCGCCTTCGCACAGGACCGGCTCCGCACAGGACCGGCTTGGGAATGGGGTGGCGCCCGGCAATGTTTCTCCCGTAGCGGTATCCTACACTTTAATCACCACCTTGAGCTAGTGTATGCGATTTTAAGCCTATTATATGGTTCCATTTTTCCACATTGCCGCCATTTTGATAAGCAACTTTGAATCGGTGCTCACATATCTATTATGTCGCTTACCAGTATTAAACCTATAATTTTCTATTAACAGAGATGTGCCTCTTTAGGTTTGGCAACGGCAATATGTATTCAGAAAGAGTAATCAACTTAGCCAGTGTTCGTCATTCTACTGAAAATACATTAAGCCACCGGGGACTGTTGTTCGTTTTGTCACGAGGGGCACCCATCGCCAAAATTATTATTGGCGATCCGCTCAAGCCTCTCTTCAAAATAGCGCGGATTGATCGTTCGCCTTTTACTAAAGAAGCACCGTGGGGAGGGTCTGTCGAATGAGCTTTTACAGCCAATTATTGCATGGTCCTGGCCGTTTGGCTGGGGCCTCCTATCAAATCCAAAATCAGATCACGACTATAATCAAAGTACGGTGAATGACCAACCTCAAGACAGTGTGGGCCACCATGACCATGCAGTGCTTCAACCTCGAATAGTCAGTGTGCATCACTGATACTGTCACGCCAATGCATCATCTAAGCTGCTTGGAATGCTAAAAACCAAGTAGAAATGTTATATATAAATGTTACATTATATATACTTTATATTTCTGCCCCTCAGAGCGCGTTAGCTATGACCGAGTGGTCTGGAGCAATAGGAATATGGTTTTGCAAGTGCGAATCCCAGATAACGTTTTTTTTTTTTTGTTGTTGTTTTTTAAGTCAATTTATTTGTTTTGGGGGGGAATGTTTTCCATACTGAAATCATCATTTTTTCACTGTAACGTTTACTGCTCCGCTAGCGAGTTCGCAGAACGCGTGCAGGCTGACACTGACGGGCTGGCGAGTTCTCATTGGCGTGGAATTGCCATAAGCACCGACTGCTTGCGGGCACAGTCCCCAATCAGTCGACCCTTGGCCTGGTGCTAACACGCCTCTTACGACACATGCATGAGCCAGGCAAGCTCCAAAACAATAAAATGGAGATCGCCATCCGGAAATGCTTACGAACGGAGCTCGGTGTGCCCATGTACGCCGTCAACTATCTTCTTGCCGACACGGCCCTCCACAATACTCTCGAAGAGAAAGTAGCCGCGCACATCGCTGCCCAACAGCACAGGCTCACGACGTCAACTCAAGGTCGCACCATCCTGGTTTGCGACATCTCACTTATCTCCTATACCAAAAGAATCTCCACCACGGGACACAATTCCTAGAATAATGGTCAAGCCCATCCCACCGTCACATGGATAGGGTTGCCACCTTTCCCCGTAAAACAAACCAGCCCTTTGAAAAGGGGGGGGGGGGGGGGGTATATAGAATGTTTAATTTGTGTTGAAAAAAAAGACGCCATGTTTTTTACATATTGTAGCGTTTTCTAAAAGAGAAATAAACATAACATTTGTACTAAAGGTGATTGAAAGCTTGGTTATTGCTCTGTGCTTCACTGCAAAGTAATCGCAATTGCCGACCGCGGCGGCAGCATTTCGTCGTTTTGTTCCTCCCTTAGGTCCCCCTCCATCTCAGGCAGTGCGTGCACCCGCATATTTTCTCTGCTCACGTGTCTTTGCGCAGCTTGTCGACAGATGTTTGTCGTCTTAGTTGTTCAATGGACGCTTATAACACACACAACAGACATAATCACGGCACGAGGGCCAGAAAACCGGCCAGTGACGGTCGGTTTCAAGTATGGACCGGCAACCGGCCCGCTGATTAAAAAACCGGTTGGGCCGGTCCAAAACCGGGCAGGTGGCAACCCTACACATGGACCCATCTTCAGACTCCGGCAGGCGCCGAAGTAGAGCCCTCCATCTTTCCAGCCCATCACATGAAACATATTACACAGACGCCACATTTACCGACAACATATCCACAACTGTCGCGGTAGGTCCACGTGAAGAGATCATCCGTCAACATTGTAATGTACCTTCTTCTACAGCTGCTGAAATTCAAGCCATTGCCGATTCGGTCATGCTGCAAACCCATGAAACAGATCAAATTACCATCCGCACGGATAGTCAAGACGCCCTCAGAGAATTCGCAACTAACTCCTTGCCTGCGCACATTCATCACGAGCCGACAAGCTACATGGCAGCCCACAGTCTCCTGCACGTATTTCTAGAATGGGTCCCCGGGCACCAGGGAATTGTAGGGAATGAAAGGCCTCATGTCCTTGCTCGTGCAAATCAAAACCCGAGCGACCCTCAACCCTGGTCCCAGGACTACAGCCCTAAGGAAGAACGCGCCGTCCATCACAAGGCCTGGAGGCAACAGCTGAAGAACCTTCACAGTTCCTGCCGCAATTTTCCGCCTCCCACCTCTGACCTCACACGCCGCGAAGGCACTTACATCGGCCAGGCTTGCGACCCCGTTCTTCATTATATAGTAACGACCCGAGATGGCATGCCCCTACCCCGACGTTAAACACACCTATTGGACTTGTCCTCGCGCCAGGCGATCACCTCACTTTCTTTATCCACACCATTTATCATCCCACATTCCAAACTCACGGGAAAGCTGGGCCGCTCCTCAGCCTGATCTTCGCCCCATCATTTGGCCTCACCTCGCCCGGCACATTGCCCACGTGCGGGGCCCTGACACCTGCGGAATTCTCGCCTGAACGTATTATGGCCCACCAGAACCACATTTTCGGCAGCCCGGACACGGGCCGCTTTAAATAAAGTTTGATCTCTCTCTCTCTCTCTCGCCAAAGGAAGGGGGGGGAGTGAGCGCACTGCCTTTGAGCGTCTCCGGTGACGCGGAGGACGTTTATCCACTGTGTACTCCTCCGCTTGTGATCGTTACGGTGCCAAGACGTGCTAGTAGGCTTATCCGACACATTTTACAGCCGACAACATGGCAGAAGCACGGTATGCCGATTACTGGGGTATCAAGACTGCCATCCAATGATAACATTGGATGCCGAGTATGTTGTTTCACACATAAAAAGTTAATACTACTGACTGTTTCGCAGAACCGACACCGAAACTGGCTTGCATTCTAACCTTGGACATCGTCAATCACGTAGCATCTCATACGGATGGCACCGATGGTGCTGCTTTGGTTGGTGTGGTTAGAGTGAACTAGAATGCGGCCGCTGCAGATCCCGCATCGTAGGTTTTCTTCTTTCGGGCTTTGTAAAATACCGCCTTATCGACCGGATAAACGATGAGAAGTGTGTTCATTTGAGCCGGTCTACGCAGTGCAAGCAAAAACAGGAGCTTGAAAAATTCAGCTGGGAGAGTTCACTTCAAAAATTCATTTCACGGGGCTACAAGTTATGTCCCAATTGGTTTGGTGGTACTTGGTGGTTCAATGTAAATTTGGCCGAGGTGAAATTTAAGTGCTGTATCAGGTGGGTGATGCCCAGCATGGGCATCACCGCTTCTCAAAGCGCCGCTATAATGAACTCTATTCTAGTTTACTATAGTGTCGCCCCAGCCCTAGAATACATGCCTTTGCATGCCCACACCGCGCTGCTTCAAACGAAGCCACTCTTCCTTTCTTTCGGAGAATTTGGCCCCTGTGTGCCAACTTCTCAAATGTTGCACAAGCGAGGCAAAGGCGGGCTTGCTGGGCTCTGTATACCATTTATGGCATTTGAGCACGTCTTTTAAACAGGTGGTCATTTTGGGCCACCCTGTCGGCCGCTATGAGTATACGCAAACAAGGGGCCTCACGTGCGCGCATCCATTTACTCCAGCTGCCCATCAAAGTTCCAAATGGCTACAAAGGCCTTACTTCGCCTTTTGAAGGACACAGGCCTATTTGAATTATTGTAGGGACATCACTACATTACTAGCATCCAGAGTCCTTTGTTCACCAATTTTGTCGGTTGGCCTGCTTTGTTTTATGCATTTTTCTTTTTTTTTCTCTCGTGTATGCTTTTGTCTTTGTACTTACCATTCCCACGCCTTGTTCTTCCTTCAGATTTTTCTCTTTCATGTTCTCTCTTTTGACATATACCGCGGTGCTTCCTTTTGCTTTCGATGCCCCCCATCCCCATGTGTAGGGCAGTCAAGTGGACGGTTCCCTGGTTAACCTCCCTGCCTTTCCTGTACTGTTTCTAGCACGGCTCTGGATTCCTCAGTCCTGCAAAGGGCCAGTTCCACAGCAAGTGGCTGAGGCCAGAAACTTGTTGACTGTCAGAATACAAACTGCCGATGTTATCGTTGGGCTGCAGTTGAAAGCGAGCCATGATGTGCAGCATTGCGGCAGTGTCGAAGATCTCTTGCAGCTGCAGAAATTCTTATGTGCGTTATGTTCCCCACATCTCATGGCTCCCTGGTGCGTGAAACTCTAAGCATGTATACTGAAACCTGCGCATTGCACCACCTCGCCCTTCAATAAATTCCTGACCAGTGCAGAATTCTCAACCGTCTCAACACAGCAACAGACTTGGCAGCCTGTGAAGCACATGACTGTTACACGAAACAAAGCCTGCCTCTCCAGCCATCAACATCGAAGACATCTACCGTACAATTCAGGATATAGGTACCATGCAGCCGAAAAATGCAAAAAAATTAATTTGGTACGAAACATCGTTTCATAAGGGCTATTACTTGTTCCTTCTCAGATTACTTGTTAGGGTTGTCTGAAATGTCGTCGGACGACTGTTTCTCGCTGGATGTCACCCACACAGCAAGTCGTCCTCGGTGCAGTCCAGGGAATTGCTTATGCACCACTTCTTAAACACTCACAAGACCATGTCATCGTGAAGTGAGTGCAAAGCATGGGGTACTCGTGTGCAGACCGCAGCGAGAGCCAGTCTGGGCAGGCGGCCAGCAAGCACCTTGCGGCATCCATTCGTAGAGACGTCACACGGCGCTCACGGACAAAAGTTGCCACTTTGTACAGCAGCGCAGGTGCACATAGCAGCACCTATGAAACGAGGTCTTACGCGCATTGCATACCGAGAGCCGCCCTTTCAGCTGACGCCAGTAGTGTACACTTCTTTTGGTGACGCCGAATTGGCGCAAGGCATCCGACACGTCGTTGGCTCTGGAAAAACCCCAACTTCTCTTTTTGAATGCTGCTGTGAACTGGCACCAAGTGCCCAAACTCAATATGAGCAAGAAGAAAATATAACGCACACATTTACTGGCAGCAAGAGAAAACAAAAAAAAAATGTCGGTGTGTCCGGTTGATAGTGGTGGCGATGCTGCCTCCACGGGGTTGGATGAGCTCGACCTATATTCTGCCTTAGACGGTAAGCGGCATCACTGGGACCACTTTCAAATCCATGAGATGGCTTTGTACAAGGTGAATGATATACTCTCGATGAGACAGTCTTGCAGAAGCCCTTCAGCATGGGACCATGAAACTGAGAGGCGACTTGGCACTTCTGAAAAAAGAAAAAAGGGAGAAATAGAACACGAGGAGAAACCAATGTCAAGGTAAGGTGTGCCAAACCACAGCGTGTAAACACACTTACAGCAACAAGTGTATCAGGCGGTATGCGTGCGTGCAACGTTACTATCATTGCAGTGCATGCCTGCTGCACATGTTCTCCTTTCCTCTCCACTACACCCCTTGTATGCCATAGAACTGGCAGCAAATAAACACTGTGGTTCTTCTCGTCACAAGCCTGGCTACCATCTGTCACACCAACATGATGTGAACACTAGAACAGCATCGCACCAAGCAGACGTCTACATGCGTGGCCGCTTTTCTGATGGGGGCGAAAAGCAAAAACGCCCGTGTGTTCGAGATTTTGGCGCCCATTAAAAATCACCAGGTGGTCAAAATTAATCCGGAGCTTTCCACTACGGCGCGCCTCATCGTCTGCGTTTCGTCGGCGCATTAAACCCTACAATCAGACGTCTACGCACAATGCCTGAGCGCTGCACTCAGCCTTTCACCCCACTGGCAGCTCAGAAAGAAAAGTGAACTTTTTCTTTTCTTCTCCAGCCATACCCAATGTAGCAGCCTCTGTAACTCTGAAATGTGGGCAGGCCTGGGGTGGCCTTACTGTATGATTAAAGTGTGACGCTTCCAACACGTGCAAAACAAACCTCAGGCAAAAACGCGCCATTTAGTGTAAATCCTTGTCAA
>JABSTR010000118.1:0-19310 GCA_013339765.2 Haemaphysalis longicornis
ATTTATTTTGAAATATACACGCTCTGCGACATCAGAAGCTACGCCACTCGAAAGATGTGTAGAGGCATGCGGGAATGTGGTCTGTTCACACAAGTGTTGTATACAGGGGTGCAAAACTGGGCTTTACATATCAGGGAAGCTTGTCTGAAGGTAAAACGTTCCAGATGGAATGCACAAGGCATTTAGCAGCTGCTCATTCATTTACATGAAAAAGAACTGAGAACCCCTTTTTTAGTTTGGGGTTCCACGCACTGAATCTGCACCCAGACTACGGGATGCGCGAATTTGAGGGATCCTCCCAATTTAAACCACCCTGGTTTCGTAAAATGCACTGAAATATCGACACTACTGTTTTTTTTTTTGTATCTATCAGAAGAACTGCAATGGCCGCGGATCACTACCGAAAAAGCCAGCGCAGATAAAACAGGCATGCTCTTTTGAAGCACTTCCGCTTCTGCAAGGTAACTTTTCACAATTAGGAATGAAATGAAAGGAGCGCCTCGCGGGGAATATGATAATTTGGATGGGCATGGGAGAACCAGAAGGCAAACCCCTTTCGACATGGAGAGTCTGAACGCACATTTTATTGCCACTTAGAAAAAGTTTCGACCTCTACAGCGCGCGCAAGGCAGCGGCCACCTGGTTACAACGCTGTTTATCCGTCCGTAGCACGCCAACGTCTAGACGAGGCACGATACGCGCAATGTTTCAACGTGGTCGCATAAAAATTTGTATAAATGCATATTCCCGAGGCGGCTGACGGACGCACAACACTATTCACGCTCATAATTGAACACATTAATTACTGAAACATTCATAGTGCAGAGCGTGCTAGGGGGGCCCTAAATATACTCCGATACCCTGCTCTAGACTGAATTTCAAGGCACACCCCGCGTTTTAACTTTTTTTTTTGTTAGTGTACAGTTCTCCTAAAAAGAGTACTCAGCCGATTACACAGCTACGCATTATTTTATAACCTGGAGGCTGGAGGGAAGTGGTATTTTTTGGGTGGCTCATAGCGAAGAACAAGGCGGTAGCGTTTTCGGTGCGGTTAGTTTGACTAATGACACATGATTCTACTTCGCACAACCCAAGGCGTAAGCTTTGAGCAAGTGCTGCTTACATACGTGAGAAGACGGAAAAGGCCGCTTGTCAAATGCGAAATCTGCGTAACGCCGATATGATAGATATCGCACACCAACGCGAGCGATACGTTGCACACACAGAACGTCAGTCCTAAGGGCCGGCACCGGCTCGACAACAGTGCTCCGTTAAATACACTGGACTAGTAAACGACGTTTCACTTACCTTAACTGCCCAGCCCGTACTTGTTCGTCCGGTAGATAAATCCATAGTCATCACGTAACCAGAAATTTCACGCCGCTGAGCATTTACCGAATTGTAGAACCACTGCACGCAGCCATGACGGTGGGAGCCGAGCGAGCCGCCGAAACGTCGCCGCCGTCGTCTGTGTCGCGCTGCCCCCTGCCGGCGGCCAACTGAGTCGAGTGACGCGCGCCGTTCAAAACGCGTTAAAAATAAATAAAACTCTAGCATTGTCATGGACGCCTAAGCTGTCGGTGAACGGTAAGGTCAGGTGCCACTTACATCCAGCAGGAGTTGAGAGCCTGTTCTGTAAGCAAACAGTACGTGTTCCATGAGCTATTTCATGGCGTGACGGGGGCTGCAGGCGATAACGGCTAGGAACGACGGTGGCGGTTCTCTCTGGCTTCGTAGTGTTGCATCTTTTCATATATATGCAGAGCCGGCATATCATCTTGTAGTTCATATATTAGATAAGTTCGCGTTATGCACGCCTGTGCGCACGCAGGTCGGCTTACTCAAGTGAAGCTTCGTTTCTAGGCCTGGAAGTATATCACTGGCTAAGCTTTCAAATACTTTACGTGCGAATATAAACATGCTCCGCTCACAACAAATTGCATGGGCGCTGTCGATGTCTATACCGCTCTTTTCGAACGCTCATGGCGCCCTTTACTGTTAGCGCATTTTAACGGCAAACGACGGTGGGCATTGCCAAGGAGAAAAAAGGGCGTCCCCATCGCAGACGATCAGTCAAAACTATTAACGCCAGCATGGTTGTGGTGGGTCACGTTGACCAGTAAGGCCACCAGTATTGCCCAGGATAGCCGAGGTGCCCACCTAACCTACCGCCATTATTCCACCTACTCCCAGCTTTAAAAACGTTGCCCAGGTAAGTTTCCAGTATGATCACCATGCCCACCTGATTTCCAGGATGCCCACCTGATTTCCCAGGATGCCCACCTGATTTCCCAGCAGAATTATGGTGGGATTTGCGATCGGGTTGGCTAGCACCCGCAGTTCTGATGCTTGGTTCATCCCGCATTTCCGAACCAATTATAAATTACAATCGCTACAACACAATGTCCCCTCCCTTCTAAACAGATATAAGCACACGGAAAACTTTAATTTTCGGGAATTGCGAAAATATTTTGTGACCTGCAGACAATTTGTAATTATCATGACAGTTGCAGACTTTCTTTTCGTTTTTTCCCTCTGCAAGTTGTAAATGTTTGTGCTGCCTGGTTTTTATTTTGCCTGTAATGTTCTGCTGTTTGGGATTGATTTTGTATAATTTTGTATAATTTCCATTCGAAAGCAAAACCAGCCCAACAATGTATGTAATCTGCCATTTAAGTGAAAGATGGTTTAATCAGATTTACGGTCGTGTTGTTTTGCAAATTCCGTATATTGGATTATGTATATCATGTTCTCTTATGTTGTCTTTATGGTCGTTACTGCCATGTAACGGTTTGCTGGGCCTCGTCAAGCTGCTATTGCAGCTTTTAGCTCAGCAACTGCACACACACAAATGTATGGTAAATTTCATGTTGAAATAAATCTTGAAATCTTGAAATCTTGAAATCTTGAACTCGTCCTGTTGCTCTGTTCGCTTGTTCTGTTAGGCCTACATTTTCAGTTGAAGTATAAGTTGTACAGCAGGAAGCATCAAAGTAGTGCAACAAATTTTTACTGCACAAACAAATTCAAACATACTCTAGGTTGCACCAGTCAGCAGATGCAACATGTAAGTTATTAGCAAACGAGCGGGCAGACAGCAGAATCATACTCTGCCTTAACCGGCGAAATCCCAAATGCTGTGTTGCTCTGATCACCAAGTTGTGTTACACACTAAATTCATTAAGCTGGAAATTCCATAGGTTACAGAAATTTAAGTGCCATTTTTCTATAATTTTACTAGGTTCGAAATGGTTATTTTACGTAAATTTACGATGCTGCAGTATGAGCACAAAGCGCCACAAGCGCTGGCCATACTACTTTACCAGTTACGACATGCGTGTAGTTCTGACATTACAAATAAATTTCGGTTGCATACACGTTGTTCATTCCAACATTTCACTACCAAACTGCGCGTTCGAAGATTGAACACTCAATCGAAACGCGAAAAAAGCACCCAGATGGTATTTTAATTTAATGCTGTACGCTCGGAAATCACTCGATTTATTTTTTTATTCTAATGGTACACACATGGCAATCATTCAATTTATTGTGAATGTTTTTAACCGAAAAGTGTTATGAAAGAAAAAACGGCATCTGCTGAAACAAAACAAAAACCAAGAGTGCATTCTATCACGCTGAAAGTGCACTATCTGCGTGTAACGCATACACGCACTTGTATTAGCACACGCACTTATATTCGCACTCTCCAGATTCCCTTATTTTATTTCATATCAAAACATTCGGCTAGCAAAACAGGATAAGACACAAAGACTTCACCAAACACAGGGGTAGAAATTCCGCAAAAATCGATTGTGTTTACACACGCAGCAGCCAGGTACAAAGGTCCAGCGACAAATCTGCGCTACGCACAAAGTGAGTCACTTAAAACGTTAGGGCTAACCGCTTTTTCGGACCGAAGTTCGAAAGCAACTCTGCAACGTTAAATAAATTTGACAAGAAAACAAGGTTCACTAGTACTCACTTACCTTCACTACTTGGCAGTATTTCTTCGTCCGGTAGACAAATTCAAGGTAGTCAAATCACCGAAATAACGAAAGTTCAAGGCGTGCACCCCCTGTTCGTCGCCGGCCAGTAGCACACGCATCGATACGGAGTGCAGTTAATACAACTGTCGGACGGTCGGACTCGCCGCGCTGCGACTTTCCTGTCTCATGTTCGTCTGAGGGAAAAACTAGTTACTGAGATAGACACACCTTGATAGAAACGCATTGCGAAATAGATGCCCAAGACATTGGTAAATACAGATATTATTTGTCAATTATATAAAAGTAAAGCTTTCAGCCTAGCTTTATTTTAGGAAAACAGTAATTGTACCGACAATCTAAATTACTGCGCAATTTCAGGGTCTATGGTGGAAATACAGCTGGCGTGGGGTTGCGGGAGCCGTAATTTTACGTCGTTTTATTTTGAGGCTGCAACAACTAGCAGCGTATGTTCCGCGCTTTCGCACGGCGACGTGACCTGCCGCGGGAGCTACGCCGATGTTTATTCTCGCCAGATATCAGCGTCGACGCAGCGCTAGAAAGCATCCGAAAGCAGGCGAAATCGTCCGGATTCGATGTCCGTGTCCTGGCTTGGGTCATTACTTTCGCACCAAACAATCAATTTTTTTTATCCCGCGGTAATCGCGTGCCTTGAGGCAAATTACAAGCTGTTTCTCTTAGAAAGTGCGCATTTCTTCGTGGGTAGCTTGGCTTTCATCGGGGAGATCGGGGGTTGGGGAGAGCTTTTTGCGAGTAAAATACGTGAGCTCTGGCTACATCGTTTGTAGTGTTAGCATGAAGGGCTTGTCTGCAAGATCGGTGCATAACGAACAAAGTTTATCAACGCCAGAAATCTAGCGGTGCATACAATTTCATTCGCGCCTGCCGTAGCTTGCACAGGGGGAGCGATGAAGCGTGATAGCTTTTCTTGGCTTAAATAAGGGAGCTTTGGTTACATCACTTGCAGTATTAACATAATTGACCTCGCCTCCAAGATCGGTGCGGAAGAAACAAGTGTTAGCACTGCCGAAATTTGTCAAATACGACCAAGACGAATCACCCGACAATATTCGTTGGCAGCCTCTGTTAGGGCAAATTCTTGGGTACACGCATTGTTTTTCTTCGTTGTCGAGTGGATTGGAGCTTAGGTGCTGGTGTTGTGTTTTGAAATTCTATGGTTCGAATCTTAGTAAAATCTCACGGATTCTTTTAGTTTTTTTTTTGCAATGAGGGTGTCATCGACTTTTTTTTCAAGGCAAAAAAAGTCAGAGTACCTTGCCGTTCGACCTACAAGTGACGTTTGACGGTAACCTCAGTATCAAGTCAGCCCCGAAATTTGCTTTGCTCACACTTTGAATTCATGAAGCTGCAGTCAGTACGTAACATCAAGGTTAAATCATGTAGCAAGTAAAGTTATGATAAGTGCGTGTTCGTTCATCATCCTATATCTTATTTTGTTCAGATTTGACGGCAATGACCTCCGCCCTCTCCCCCCCCCCCCGCCTCCGAAAAAAACCTTACAAGGAGCGTTGGCAACGTCTCTTGTAAACGAATTATGCACTAAGTCCCTGCCTCTCTCCGTAAGGTTCGTTATTGGGCTAATGTTTTGAAGGTCAAAGGTACAACGCAATAGTGGTAGATTACAATACTTGCACACTAAGTCCCTGCCTCTCTCCGTAAGGTTCGTTATTGGGCTAATGTTTTGAAGGTCAAAGGTACAACGCAATAGTGGTAGATTACAATACTTGCACAAAACCCCTCGGTACAAAACCCTCACAAAACACATACAAAATCCGTCGGTAACTTCAGTATTACGCCTGCGGAGAGTTTGAAACTAAAGTATAGCAGATATAGCTAAAATAAATGCAACTGCGATGGACTTGTTAGAAGTAAAAAACGGACATACCAGCAACATCTGAACAACGTCAGCAAAATAGGTCTAAATACCGTCCCCAAATGAAGCAGCAGCAACATCGAGAGTACGTCTTTAACAAAGTTGAAAGAACGTTCGACATTAAGGTACCAGCAGCGTTATCTCAACATCCAAAAATTTTCATTCAAATACTGCACGTTGTACGGATGTCTAATAGAGATACTGCTGGGACATAGACGTTCGGATCTTTCTGGGACGTCGCAGAGATGTTAATGGTTTGCTGGGTTGACATCACAGTCTGTTGGGTCCGAGGCCACTGCGGCATAGCGGGAAATATGCAAGCAGACAGGAATTCTGTAACTGCAAATCTTTCGAGTGACCTAGATATTCAAAGCGTCCCGTACGAGGATCTTAAAGCGTACGTACGTAAGCGGCTGCGTGACCAATGGCAGGAAGATTGGAATGGGCAAACAGAAAACAAATTGCTCATGATAAAACCATGTTAGGTAGATCGATCCGTGAGAAACGAGACAGGATCACAGAGGTTACTCTCAGAACTGCGCATAGGCCATACCTATGCTACACATGCGTACCTATTGAAAGAAACAGAACAGCCAGGCTGCTTGAGGTGTGGAGGGTCGCTATCAGTCATTCACGTACTGGTAGAATGCAATACTACTTGAACCGCAAAGAAAGCTTCATTTTCCAGAATTGTACGCCCGCATGATCCCTCAACACTCATTGCTGTTTTTATCAGACGAGCCACTTTTCTCTGTTAACTCTGTTTTGAAGTACCTCTCAGAGGTAGATTTTTAAGGTATGTGTCATATCACCCTTGAGCCGAGCCACCATCGCACGCTAGAACCCTGTAGGGCCTTTAGAACCCGGTAGAACCCGTCATTGCTACCGCAAAGACGGTGGCAAGCGTGCACGTAGAAAATTCCTGTCATAGTGACAAATGTTTTAAATGCGAATGCATTTATTAGCCGGGGGTCGTCTTGCTCCGTTGGCCGGCGTGCGCCTTCATTCCTCCAGCGCGAGCGCACATGAGCGCGCGCCTCGTAGTTCTGCCTTCGTCGTCGTCGTCGTCGTAAATGCGACTGCATTTCTTAGTCGGGGGTTGTCGTGCTCCGTCGGCGTGCGCCCGCAGGTGTTATCTCTCCGCGCTCTTCCTCGCCTTTAGCAACAGCTGTGGCGCGCCTAGCAGCCGCAGCAGGTGGTAGCTTGGGCGGGAGTAGCGGAGGGCAAGGGGAGAGGAGGAGCGCGCTCGGGCGTGTGAGGGCGCTCGCATCGCGGAGCTCGGGTGGAGAGAGACCTCGCGCGCGGGGCGGGCGTGTTGCGCGGGTCTCTCTGCCCTCTCCGCGTACCCTCTCTCCGCTCGCTGCGCTCGGAAAATGTATATAAATGCAGTGGAGCGCACGCCTCTCTCCATTACTGCTTGCCGCAGCGCACTCATCGGTGCACCCAATGCATTCGCATTTCCGCACGATCCCCTTTGGGGAGGTGGAGGGATTTTTTTTACTTGACCCTCAACACCAATTCTTTTTTAACAGAAATTTGAGATACCTTTTATTATGTATTCTGTACTTTATATTCCCACTTGAATAATCCTCACCATAACACTGGCGCTCTTTGGCCTTGATGACCTTGCGCCAAGAAAACCTAACATCATCATCATCATCATCTCTCTGTGTTGACAACGGCCCGAAATCATATATTCTTAAATCAACCCACACACGGCATGTAATTACAGTACAAAGTTAACCGACACATACGTAATCCTAACACATATTAAACCCAAAGAAAACGCAGAAATGTCCCCAACAACTGTTCAGGGTGATGGGGTGCTGTCCGCAGTGCGTCGTGGGTGCCGGTGATGATGCGAGGTGTTTCGGTGCGGGCATACGACGACCGTGATGCAGCCACCGGAATCTTGACGAGGAACAGGCACCGTTGTTCTCGTTGACAACGGTCGGCTGGGCCCCCGCTCACGATCTGGCGCCCCGTAGCAGCAGCAGGAAGCATCCGTGCACTAGCATTCGCGGACGGGCCGTAGGCAGCAGGTCGTCAAAGAGCGGAGCACGCGAACGTTGCGAGTCTCCACGAGTCAAGGGTAGCGCCTCGGCCCCGGGATGCCAAGGCGCCTGGTAGCCCGTTCTCGAGGTCGGGTCCCGAAAACACGACGAGTTGCGATTCTTCATTCTTGACGTCACGCTCCTCTAATCTGCTCCGTCCACTTCGCCTCCAATGCAGCCTCGCCTCTCCAGCTGCTTCGGTTGTGGCCGGCTCTTATTGGCGTCAACCCTTCGTGTGGCTTGCCACTTCTTTCTTCTCGGCGCAACCACACTAAGGGCAGTCCCCGCAGGCCGCCGTGGAGCCAGGAGCACTCACTGAGCATGTTCCCTCACGGTGTCGTCATCGTCGTCAACACGAGTGTCTGAGATCTGAGAGTGTTTGACGAGTGTCTGAGTGTCTGAGACTGTCTGAGATTTAAAACACTCGTCAACACGAGTGTTTTAAATCTCAGAGCACGCTGTAGATGGCGCGGTGAATTTACCCTGCCTTCCCCGCATGGAAGGGCGTGCTCGCCGACGGTGGTGTCGGCGGTATGGCTTTGTCGGCTGCTTTAGCAATGGTGGTTTTAGGCCTGTTTTGACCTAGCTTCGCGTCCACCGCGCCCTGGCTTCGCCCAGCTTTACTAACTTGTTCGACAGCACCTATAGGGTACCCCGCACCCGACAAAATTAGGTGGTCGCACAGCGAACATACGTTAAGGATTGGTTTAGGGACAGAAAAACAAAATGTATAAACTACATACAGACATTAGCCCGCTAGGCAGACGCTCACGTTTACACACTGCCTGTTACGAATGCGACTCCGTTTTCTAAATAGGCGAATACAAATTCTGTCGTGGTTTAAGAGGTATTACAAAAGCCGAAAGTAGCACCTGGGTCTAATAAATAGCGATAATAAAAGCTCCCTTAGCTTCCTCGCACTCTAAAACTTACAAAACCAACTAGTTTTAATCGTTATAAATGGGAGTCACTAAGCTCCCATGCCAAATTGTTTCGGTGTCGGTGCTTGAGTCTCACGGTGGTGTAGCCCCAATCTGGCACATCAGGATGGCTAGGTTCCGCAGTCTCACCCTTCTAAAGACTCTCACTTCCGTTTTCTTTCTCCCGAATCACGGCCGGGCTACAGCGGCGCGGTCCGCAGCTCTAGCCTAGCCATGGCCAATGTTGCTGCTGCGTTTGGGAGACCGCCCACTCGAGTTCCAGGAAATGGACGGCGGAATCTCTGATTTCACTCTTTGTAGAGCAGCGTGATTGAATTCATTTACGTCACATAGAAAACTGTTGTGGGTGTCGTTTAAAGCTTTGCTTTCCAGCCACCTTCACAGCGTGAATTGGAGCCACTTTTTTTCGTTTTCGTGGTTTTGTAGACACTTACCGTACATCGCCGATAGTGTGTGTGTTTTTGCTTACTTCGACAGAACCCCTCCAGTCTCCCTATTCGGCGTCGTGGGATGATGAGCTTTTAAATACGTGCGATGAAATACGGAATGTTGGCTTGAGAAAGGTCGGCGTCTGCCCAAAACGTCACCAAATAAACAGTTTTGCTGGAAGCCTACATAACGTTTTCGCAATATTTATATAAATTCCAAAGGGTTTAGGTTTATTATTGGAAGGAAGACAGAGTCCGCTGGAGAGCGATCCAGAGGCGAAACCGTCCAAAGGGAACCAGCCAGAGGATTCGACTCCTGCCGCGCGATCACGCACCGGTGATGACATCTGTTTATCTGCGCTACAAGCTCATTCACGATTGACTAGTCGGTAAAGTGGGATTAGACGACGAGAGCACTTCAAGCAATCTTCATTACAATTGTCCCCGGTGAAGCAGGAGCCATCCTGGCGACTTATGCTGACGAAACGACTGCGGGGTCGTAGTAGGGCTTCAAGCGACTGACGTGGACGGTTTTGCTGCCACGACAGCGAAGGTCTGTAGAGGGCGTCAGTGGTTCAACTGTATAGTTCACGGGAGAAGTACACGTGAGGAAGCGGTAGGGGCCATAATATTTCCACAGCAGTTTGGGAGATAGACCCGTTGTTGTAGCGGGGAGCCACAGTCACATAAGGTCGCAAGCACAAAAGGAAGATGAGGCGTGATCGTTGTGGTGAAGATGCTTCTGGCGACCCTGGTCATTTGTTTTCAATGAGCGGGCGAGCTGCCAGCACTCTTCGGCTTGTCAGGTTATGTCAGAAATAGGGTGGCACTCAGAAGAATCAGGGCTGTAGGGCAGCATTATGTCTATTGTGCAAGGCGGCTCGCGTTCATACAGAAGGATAAAAGGTGAAAAGCTAGCAGTGGTTTGTGCGGTGGTGTTGTAAGCAAACGTTACAAAAAGTAGCACCAAATCCCGATTAGAATGATCACGAGCGACGTGCATGGTGAACATGTCTCCGAGTGTCCGGTTGAATCTCTAGGTCAGGCCGTTTGTATGTGGGCTGTACGCGGGCGTAGTGCCATGAACAATTCTGCATTGAGCGAGGAGAGATTCAACAACCTCAGAAAGGAATGCGCGCTCTCTGTCGCTGAGTAATTCGCGGGGTGCACCATGCCGCAAGACGAGGGAGCGCAAGACGAACCCAGCATCATCATGCGCCGTAGCGGCTGGCAGCGCTGCGGTTTCGGCGTAGCGTGTTTGGGAGCCGACCACAACAATAATCCATCGGTTACCGGAAGGAGTTTATGGCAAGGGACCGTAGTGTCGTTCCAGTGCCGACACCCTGCAGGGTTGCTCTCGCAACGGCATGTGGGTACCTGTGTCAATGTGATGGGCGACCGGAAATTTTCTGCCCAAAGGAGCTTGCGTACAGTCAAAGGAAGACTGAAACTTCCTAAAAAGAGCCAACGGTCTTTGCGTTCGTGAGGTCTCAATCGGAAGCGGTAGGCTTCTGGAAGAGGACGTCAGAGGTGGGCGTATTGGTGGGATCAATCGCGTTGAGCGAATTTAGCTACGGTGAAATTGCGCTGCCGGAAACGTCGAAGTTGAAGACTGAGTCAGCAGGTTCAATATTGCCGACGGTTCCCCCACAAAGTAAGCCGAAAGGGCGGGTTGTCTGATTCTAAACAAACATTTTTGTGCGGTCAGATAGGGGTGTCAGCACCGCAAACGGAAGCGGCAGACCCTTGCGAGCAACAAAAACGTGCGATTGCTAAATAAAACAGGTCCATCCGCCAGAGTACTGCCATAAAGGGTGACGAGAACTGAGCTTCGCTGCAGGATATCCACGTCTTCGTCTACGGCCAGCCTTTCTCTATTAGTAGCGAAAGCGTTTGGGGAAGGAGCGTGATTTTGTGAACAGAATTCGACTTCGGCGTGGGCACAGTCAATTACGGCGTTCTGGTTTGACAAGATGTGCCACCCAAGGATAACGCCGTGCCAGCACATGGGCAGGACGGCGAATTCAAATGTGCAGAGAATATCTTGAATGGCTACTCGAGCAGTACACGCATCCAGGGTTGCAACATGTTCTATGATTGCTGTTTGGAGAGAAATTCCCAGAAGTGGCGTCGTGACTTTCTTCACCGAGCAACATAGTTTTGCACTGATGACCGACATAGCTACTCCGGTATCAACAAGCGCCAGAGCAGAGACTCCGTCTATTTCCACGTCAATTACCTTTTGCGGAGGTAGGTGAGGGCTTCGGTATTTCAAGGGATACGCAGTTCATGCCTGAGGAACTGCGTGAATCAGTTTTCCTCTGGAGTGGGGGTGGGGTGGCGGCGCATGGGGGATAGGGAACGGCAACGGGGCTACCGTGATCGGCGGCCTTCGAACATCTGACGGTCGGCAAAAAAACGACGTTGGAGGTGCTCCCGAGGACACGTTATGATGTGGTGGTCGTGCGGTGCAGGCAGACGTCTGGGGCACACGAGCATATGAAAAGACACGGTGGTAGTAACGGGCAACGTGACGGGGCAGCAATCGGGAGTGCACCAGGGATTCCCGTTCTGCACAGCTGGTGGTCTGGCCTGTGGAAACTGGGGAGCCGTCTGCAAAGTGGGAGATGCCACCGCTGATATCGCTGGGCGAAACGACCGGAAAGATGGCTGCACTGGCTGCGCGAGACTTTCAGCGTACGTCATTTGCATGACTGCTGGAGCTGCAGCGACAGTAGTGGTAAGCGGCGCCGCGACTGTAGCTGACACTTGTGGAACGGCCAGGGGTGCGACCACTGCTGTAGCGACGCTAGCTGGCGGTAGTGCTTCGGCAACCTGTTCGCGGATGGTCGCCTGAGCAGCAGAAGCGAGGCTGGACGTAGCCTGCTCAGTGAACGGCACCAGCGATAGCTGACGTGCTACCTCCTCGCGGACAAATTCTTTGATATTTGCCTCGAGCTGCAATTGGTTTGAAAAGAACGAAAAAAAGAAAAAGAACGAAAGATCTTTACCGAGGTATCCCCTTTCCCCCCGGGGCATCAGGGGTGAATGAGTGGGGTGAAAACAAGATAGACCCTTGCATGCATTGGGCTTGGGCACAAAAGAAAGATAACAGAGAAACCATAGTCACGCGGAACGAACACAAGCAAAAAGAATTGAAAAAAAGCAGAAACACAACGAAAAAAATTTAACAAGGTATTTCCTCTTTCCCCCAGTGGCGACAGGTGGGAAAGATAGGGGTGAAAATAACGTAATTCATTGCATGCATTTGGCAAGGGAATAAAAAAAGATAAAAATATAAATCACAGTCACCGGGTACAAACATGAGAAACAAGTACGAAGAAAAAGAAATTAAGAAGGTTATTAACATTTTCTGTGTCCCGTGGCAACTGTGTGCAAGAGAATGGTCAAAAAAACACATGCCCATGCATGCTTATGGCGCACATACGGCCATACATATAGGTTCGAAGGATCAGAGTCAGATGATTCAAACATGAAAGAGTACTGTACTTGGCTTCTGGTGGTGGGAGGAAAAGCTAGTGCGCACAAAAGCAATTAGACATGCAGTTTCGACCGGAAATGAGTGTACACCCAAAAACACAACTTTGCTGACCTCGAAAGCAGCAATTTTGAGCTATTTCTCTGCTGCTCGGAAGCCTGGATTGCTATGTGCGGTAGTTTTCATTAGTGCAATACTTATACGACATCTCGCATGCATTTCGACAGTTTGTCGGGCTGCTATAGAAAGAGACATAACCTGTAATTGCCATTTCGCTGGTACTTAAACTTTTGATCGTGGCTGTACACTCATTTATATTTAATGATTTATTTAATTATGAAAAGGGATTTATTATAATTATTTCTAAAAAATCATTTAATTGATTAATAATTATTTATTTATTTATTCAGTTATTCATTCAATCAATCAATCATTCATTCATTCACAATACGCATAAAGCCTCTGCCAGGGGGTATTACATAGAAGGGTTACATTCCTATATAAAGAGTAGCAAAAATCAGGAAAAAAGAGATATAAACCGGGTTAAACAAGCCATAGGTCAGGGCGCGCACATGACATGCACGTAGGGGTATACATCTGGTCGGCACATGGTACCAGTTCAGGGAACAACCGAGGCGGTCAGCAATGAATAATACAAAACAGGAATACAAAAAATGAACTGGATAGGAAAGCAATCACAGACGCTCGCGTGCACAAATCGATTACAAGGTAAGAGTATCAAAGCTAACAGTGGTACCGCAGAACGTAATGTCCAGACTTACTGGTCACATTTGATTTAATGAAGCCGCTGTGCATGTATTGCACTATGTGGATGGCCCTGCTGATTCGCTGCTGCCCTAGCCCCTGGAAAACGCCAGCAGCCAACGCGCACGGCCTTCAGACAACCGAAAGCCAGCCTCTACCCCGTAGCACCTCCGCTAAAGGGGTATTGTAAGCCCAGAAACTGACTGGGGCACCAAAAACCCGGTAGCGCCGCCTCCTTCCCAAAGTCAAAACAATTCTTAAGATTTAAAAAGATTACATAAAAACACAGACATTCCAAATGAACCGTTTGCGCACTTGCACAGTATTTTTCCATCGAATTTCCATCGAATTTTGTTGAAATATTGTGCAAAAGTGCGGTGGCATAATTGAGTGCGTTTTTGTTGCCATCGCAGTGCCACTTGTTTGGTGAAAAAAAGTTTTTTCAAATTCAAAACTGTGCCGCTTTAACTATTGAGCGTGTGTGTATAAAAGTAACGGAGGAGGTAGTGTGGTACCCCGTGACATGACAGATACATCACAACTGGCACATACAAACAACAGCGCATGTTTTGAAAATAACGTGAACACTGTTTTAATCTTCGATGTAAGGTACAACGAAGAATGCATTTTTATTTCTGAAAAATTATGAACTGTTCTTCAGCAATGAGTCAACTAGGAAGATAATAACACAACCCAAATTTCTTGATATCTTCGTTAGTGTCAGTCCTTCTGCCAGTGTTGTTTCCAAGACATACACACCCGGACGGGCAAGAAGCGCTGCTTTCGCCAACCTTGCACTACAAAGAAAATCGAGATTTAAACATTACTTCGCGTTAAACAAAGGGCACATCCAACCCTCTTCGCGTCTTGCTTTCAGGAAAAAAGCTATAGTTCTTTGTAAAACAGGGTACAGAAGCGTATACTAGTCCGTCATTGACCTATCGAGACATTTGGCCCAGTGCTTAAATGAGAAACATTTAGTTCCAGAAAATACTCCACCACCAGCAACTGCCCCTAAATGCGTGGTCTTTTCATGAGCCGAATTCATGCGGAACAATGCGTGCGCTTCAATGAACAGCTTTTTGCTACATCTCCGACAGCACCTGCCGTACTCACCCGGTGTGAGAACGTATTAACATCCTAACAGCGGGAATGTGTGTGCGTCATCACAAAAAAAATGTCATGGCTCATTGGTTACAAATGGAATTTTACAAATGTAAAATAAGGAATAATGGAAAATTGTAGTGTTAAAATGAGATGCCACATCTAGTACAAAGGGCTCCATAGCAGAGCGATGCAATTTCATTTTATTTCGAAACACAATGTTTCCTTCTGTCTGTACAGAATGTACCTGCGGAAAAGTGAGAGTAGCTTATGTTAACCTCAGGTATTTATTTCTACATGTCACAATAACTGTATTATCACTATGGATCAATAAACCAATTATTAATATTATTATTATAAAACACCCTTTTCATTTAAACATTTTCGGCACTGAAACAAGTGGCAGAAAAAGTGCTGCTTCGTTTTGACCTAAAAATAGCACGTACCCATATTTCTGTTTTAAAATACCGAAAATATTACACCAATATGCCCAATGTTAGCAAGTGCGCCACACTCCAGAACGTTTGCTGTAATGAGTTATGAATTCTGCGTTGCATGGGAAACAGTATCCAGCTTTCTGTCTTGTGCCGGCCGCGAACACAGGCTTCAACGTTATGAAGGTCTCGAACAGTGCTCCAACAGTGGCGATTTTTTTTTACCAACTGAAAGTTAACCGGGTTTCCTGCCTTAACCATGAGTTCAATAAATTCCCTTCTTTCCCGAAACAGGAAGCAACTTCGAGTGCCTGCTTCTTCGCGTTACCTTGCCATGAATGTTGTCTTGCTTGGGCACTCTCCGCAGTCTCTTCACAAGTTTTCTTCACAATTTTGCAACATTTTTTGTGCTCTGTTTACAATTTGTTGTAACTTAGTAACATAATATTCTGAATTCTCGGACCCACGGACCCACTCTTGCGAAAATCTTCTACATCCAGCCCTCTTTGCTTTAGTTACCTGTCAACATCTTCTCAAGCTTTACTGCAAAAGCGCTCATTTTACTCTTCCATATTGATAACTCTCTCTCTCGCTCTCTCCCTCTATGTCTGCAAAAATTTCTTTCGTGGGTGCATGTGCCTTTAAGAAATTTAGGAAAGATGTACTGATTCTCAATGGTTGATGTCTCAAACGTCACTACCACAGGAACATTGAGAGAGTTTACCCATGCTGGTTTCTCTTTCCCGAAAACAAACTTTTAGCGAAAATGTAACTTTACTTCCTCCGCCCATACACCTAAAGTGGAGTTCCTAACTATCCACTTCGTAAGAAACATGCATCACAACAAAGAGGGTAGAAAGCATAGGATAAAAACATGCGCGTCAGCTCTTTCAACTTTTAACTCTTCTAACTACACACACGTCGCTGTATTGGAACCATGTTTAGAAACGATTGAGACAGACCTTTCAAGATATTACCAATTGTTCACTTCGGGGCCTTATCTCTGCCCAAACACAAGGGCATGTTTTTTTAATAATAATAATAATAATGTTTATTTCTGCCTCAAAAACATACAAAGAGAGACAGAGGAGCTGCAGAAAAAGCCGTCATTACGGCTTGACTAGGCCGGAGCCCCCGTTCAGACAAGCAACAGCAGTAGCAATGAACAGCGAAGCGGTTAATTACAGAGCTAGAAACAAAACTACGCACGCGTACAAGCTTCATGCGTTACATAACAAATGGGTGAAGAAATAACACATTCATCAAACAATAAATAAAAACAAACACACATATTTAGAGCATAATGATGTACCGCAAACATTCAGCTAAAATACATGATATACACCGGCAACGCAGTTCCCGGTGCACTGTAAACGCAAACTAGCCGGAAATGGAGTTTTAATCAAGTAATGTGCCCTGAAAAGTACTTATACCAAAAAATGTACTCCCTAGGCATGGTCTAAAAAAGTGGACGAACCTCCACGGTAGTACCGTTACCCATCCGCGTAGCAAAAGGGAGGATTTAGAACGACTTAACACCATTTGTGAGATGGCGTTCGGTTCCTTGTATGCAACCACGTCCACAATAAACTCCCCATCTGGGGTAATCACCTCAAGCGGGCGGTCGCCATGTTAGTCTTGTGTTGTTTCCGTGTGTCAGCACTTCAACCGTGGACTAATGCTAATTAGACGAGAAAGCAGGACGCGACGGTTGCATGCAGCTACAAAACCGATACCGTACGTATACCCGTATAGATGCTTCAGCCAGCGTGATCACAAGCAGACAGCGCGGCCGTGTTGTTTCAATCTGTTTATTTTCGCGGTAGGTGTTGTCAAACTCTGCTGATAACAAAGAGACAGTTCTCACCGTTGCAAACAATTGCAATGCTTATCTGCTTCGCTTGCTTGTGCATATATAGACGATTTAAATTCTCGTGCCAGCGCGCCAACGCACCCGACTGCAGCGACTCAACTTGCCGTGGCGGCACGACTTGCTGCCCGGATGTAAACAACCTCCGTGATATCAACGCAGCGCGGCCGGTGACTTGGTGTGGCCGGAGCTTAAAGCCTCGCTTGGGCCATCGGTTTTTCTTATTTGTGAAGGACTAGTAGTGCCATTTGGTGGAAAGATTTTTATGTGCCCCTGTCACACGAGGAACGGCCGCTAACAGCATTTGGATACGGTGACAGCTGTGGACAGCTCGCTGGTAAGTGGTCTGTCATCAGTCTATGCGTTTGTCAAACGTTGGGATAGGGTTAACTGCGCAAGTACCCGTGCCGCACAACACGTACACGTACAAGCAAGGCAACAAAAAAGCGCACACTCGTTTATTTTACTTCTTTGTGGCTTTTGGGGTATGCATTCGCATTCTTTTGTAGGCCGGTTTGTAACAGGGCATTCGAAATTAAAATCGTTTGTCGCGCGCGGCGTCGTTTCAAAGCAACGTGACGGTTTCTCAGGTAGCCGAATCGCCTCCGACAGCGGTGCATCGTCGGGCCCGGTCGGTGAATATTGGGGGACTCTGTCTCTCTCATATGCATCGAAATGCTCGTGTTCTTTTTAGTTAACTGCTCTACTTTGTAATATCTATTTGTTAACGCTCCTGATGGCTTGCCTGTCCAAATATAAGTCTTTGTGTTGTTTTCGTTCAAGGCTCTGACTCATTCTTAGCGCTCTGGTCGGCAAAAGCCGCAGATCAGACGGCACCCCCTTCGAAAAAACTGCCCTGTAGATTCGGTGGGGTTGTTTGCTCGCTTCAGTCGACTCTTCACATCTAATAGCGCACCCTATTAAGGAAACGGTGACATGCGTAAAAGATGCTATGAGCCTATCGAACGATTAAATGCATATAGTGTGGACCGCGACGGCGACGTGGTTCGAAACCGAAATGTTTTTTCCCTTTCGCATGATAATGAGGGGTCTATATACAATCGGGGCCCGTCAATCGCCAGCTAAGGCCATGTAATTAAAAACACAAATTCATGCCCTTATGGAAAAGAACCGAGTTTGCCGTAGCATGACACAAATCTGCCGGGCATACAAAATGATATCATTTTTTAGAAGACCAATGCACACACTCTTTTATTAGTAATACCTTTGTCATAATCAATAGTAAGACCATACACAAAAATTACTCGATTCATCTGACACTCGATTTTGACACGAAGCTTGCAGCTCCAAAAAGTGCACTGTGGTTTGCGTACGTGAACGGAAACTCTACAATCGGTAAAGGTAACTAAAAAGGCAGGTGTGTGTGTGCATGCAGCGTGGGTAATTTTGCGAGAATAGCGTTTCCATTTCAGCTGTTTTTTTTTGTTTCCATGCAATCACAATAATTTGGTGCCATGAACGAGGTTTACGTTAGCTAACAAGGCTGTAGTAACGGTTGCGGCTACAAATGACCTTATGCACCAATCATGCTTGTCAGCTGGGTGGCACAGAATATTAAGGTGTCAGAATACGGATGACTGAGTCGCCTAGTTTATCACTACTGTAAAAAAAGAAAGTGTTTTCTGACCCAGTGAAGGACTTTCCTGTATGACTAGCTGTGTTTGACAGATGACCATACTTGATGAGACAAGCCCTAACAAATTAGCTTTGGATGTAACACCAGGAGGGAAATAGGTGGAGGTATCTGCAAGTATAACTGAAACAGTGTGTGCCTGTCCGGCATGAATTCATTATTTGCTGACACGATTTTATTCTGCAGATCCTGATACATGATCGAGTTGAATGACTTCATAGATCTTAAGGCAGGATAGGCTGTGCTGTACAAGGCAAGGCTGCATTCGGAAACCAAGTTGACCCCTCCACCAGAAGTGAGTATTGCCATGGCTTGCAACAGCCGTCCCGCTCGAAAAAGCTGCACTTTTTCTATGAAAGTGAGCCACCATGGTAAGGGAGAGGTAGTGTAAGGGTCTGCATCTTTAACAGTGTGCCCAAATAGATGCAAGCTGGCATCTTAAAGCAACAAACAGCAGTTAACAAAATCATGCAATACCAAAGTTTTCAGTCAAAAACAAAAACTAATCTATCAACCTACAGAGACTTGCATTTTATCTTCACTGTCATTTAAAGTTGTGCTCGAGTATATTGTGCGGAAGTAATATCTTTTTTATTGCTGCAAAAGCCACGACGGCTAATGTACTGGCACTTGGTTTATGAAGCCTTTGCATTCCTAATTTAG
>JABSTR010000119.1:0-27500 GCA_013339765.2 Haemaphysalis longicornis
TCCGGGGAGAGTGCAGAGACGCTGTGATCGTTCCGCGGTGGTCGGAATTGGCGAATTTCTCTTGAACCTCGCGACGAAAGTCCTCCCAAGTGCGCAGGCTCGCTTCCCAATTCTCGAACCACGTCCTTGCACCGTCCTCAAGAGCAAAATAGGCTTGCTGGAGCTTTTGGGTGGCACTCCACTGGTTGAATGCAGCCACACGCTCGAACTGTTCAAGCCAGTCCTCAACGGCTTCGTAATCCTCTCCGTGGAAGTGGGCGGGTTCGCGCGGCTGCTGAAAAGTAACCGTAGTAGGCACTGCCTGCGCATTACCTCTGGCTGAGACGCGTGCCTTCTTGATGTAGACTCCAAGAGAGGGCCCTGTTCTGGAGGAAGGCCGAGTTTCCGGCGGCTACGCCGATGAACCGGAGTGTGGACGGGCGAAGGTCTCTCGGGGCTAACGTCCGGGGGCGTACGGGCATCGGAAGCACCCTCCACCAGTGTTGCGTCCTGTCAAACAGGGGCGCAGAGAAGTTGTCTTGGCGAAGGAACGCAGGGGCAAAGTATTTATTAGGCGAGGTGCCTAACTTGCCAGAGGAAACACACAGAGAGCACCGGTTGGTGGCTAGCAATATGGCGACCAAGAACCGAGCACACGAGCCGCTATCTACGCGCTCCTTCGTCGTCCTCTGCTGTGCCCATCACACGGCACGTACCCACGCGGGGGATTAGCATGTCTGTCCTACTTAATAATGCTCTCATCCCACAGACTGGCACGTGACATTGATATTGGCGTGATATTGACTGCCACTTCAGATTTAATGTCTGCTAGAGAGAGCCAAGCTGGGAGCCTTTGCTACTGGAGTCCTGGAAATAGGACTTCACCCATAACTCTTTCCACATTCCCGTCTTCCTATTTTCAAATAAAGTTTACTCTCTCTCTCTCTCTCTCACACTGGTCACCTCAGAAAGAAAACTACCGTCGGAATTCCAGATATAATAAAAGTGTTATCAAGGAATGGGCAGGATCGCGCGGAGAGCCATGAGCCGGACTACTGTTTGTAAGCCAACACACGCGTTATATGCAAACGACAATCCAAACGGGCAGGTGGGGAAAGCGGGAAAACAATATTTAGAACATTTGGTTTCGGAAAACATTCTAAAAACATTTACATTTTGGGTGTAACATTATTGGTCATATAATTTAGATAGTTGTAGTTTGATTGACAATGTGCGCCATTCACTAGAAAATATGATTTTTTCTCTTGCTCTGTTTTCCTTTTTCTTGTTTCTTTCTTTGCATTGCTTTTCGTTGCCTGTTGTGTCACTTAGCTTATAGTGATTACTCACCCCAATATATTGCATAATTGATTGCCATTCACGTGTATTACATATTGGTTGTTTCTTCATCTAATTTATTGTTTGTTGTTATTCGATGAATAACAACAAACAACAAAGTTACTGTTTTTAACTTTGCGACCCTCGTCTATATAATACTATTACTGTAATACTTTTTTGGAATGACTAATAAACTGAAACTGGAACTGACTAATCATGACTTCAGAGGTTGACTCAAGACTTGTTGCCATCAACCCAATGTTTGGGTGGACATTTCAATGTCCAACCCAGCACCATCTGCCTTACACGCCCGTATGCTCGGTTAGCATTTTGCATAGCTATGTGACTACAGAAGACCATAATGTCCCCGGAGAAAAGCTTAGACATAAGTTGTGGGAACTCGAAACCACGGGGAATACTGCGAGACGACCAAGAAACATACACAAGCACAGTGCTGGGGGATTTTCAGTCCAGCATTTCCGAAGTCGATAGGCGATATGAAGTGGCCTTACCGTGGAAGTTTCATCCGAAGGAATCCCTCGAGGACAACCAATCCGAAGCCCTTCGACGCTTCAATTTTTTAGTTAGACGAGTCTTGAAGAGAAAATATTTGCTGGCAAGATATGAAAAGGCTATATGGCAGTATCTGGTCGACGGGCATGCTGTAGTGCCAACGCGTGACTTTATGTGTGAAGACAGGCCGTTATACTACATGTGCCATAGGAGGGTTCTCAAAGAAGACCCCGTCACTAAAAACTTCGAGTGGTTTTTGATGCCTTTTCGTCCCTACCACCAAACCTCTCCCTGAATGACTGCCTGGACAAGGGCATCAATTTGAATCCGGACATTCTGGAGCTCTCGTGAGGTTCAGAAGATACGAATTTGGACTTAGCGCCGACGCCAGAAAGCCTTCCTGCAAATAGGAACACAAGAAAAGGACCGGATCAATTTTCGATTCTTTTGATACTCGAACGTACCGATATGAACTCCTTCAGATCTCTCGAAGAGTGGCGCATGACCCTTGTTCTGCTTGGAGCAACATCGAACTCCTTCATGTTCTCTGCAACCATTCGACACCACCTCAGCAGAGACCTTCGCGAACGATTCTGCGTACCAAAGGTCCTTCAGCGCATCAAATTTATCAATTATAGGTGCCCAGCTTGTCGAAAATACAAGGCGCACCCATGTTCTCCTTCTACACCACCAGTGCTAGGTGACAGACTGCGGAAGTCAAGTCAGCCTGACAGCGTCGGCGTTTACTTTGCTGGACCACTACTGGTTAAAGACGGATTGACAAATTCCTGTATTCTTCTGGTGACTTGTGCCGTGATGAGAGCCGCACACTTGAAGCAATTTTGCAGTCTTAAGGCAGACTCATTCATCTTGACATTCAAGCGATATTGGCCTCGAGGACATACCGTGGCGCCACCTACGAGTGACGTCACTTGTAGGACGCCGAATCGTGTTGTCGTCTGCTACAACACATTTCCCCTGCGTATGCGGAAGCGTTTTTTTTTTGTGGCCACCGTCTCGCCCGCTCCTTGTGGATTTGATGCAAATTACCAAAAAAGTTTTCTGTAAACCAAATAATTCGGGCAAGCAATCAGCGACTCGCTTGTTCCCGGCGACACCGCCGCGTTTAGGTAGCTGCTACCATCGCGACCCACACAGCTCTTACATACGCAGCCAGCTAACGCCAAGGACGATGCAACTGATGCCGAGAAAAGTACGCTGTAAATTCATTATGAAATACTTGTGACGGGACATGCTGTGTGCAAGCAAACACCTTGTAACAGCGACGGAAACGCGTCGCTCACTTTTGATCTCACCGCGCGAACTGCTCGTATTGCTTGGTAAATGAATGACGCGAGAACGGTGATCAGATTGCTTCGCCGCACATGCTTAAAAGTATTGTTATGGCCTGCAGTTTGGCTTAATCAGTGCCTATTTCCCCTACGATGTTTTTATAGTCATGCCCGGATTTGATTAACGATCACTGCTGTAGCCTGTACTCTGCACGACTGATGTTTACTTTTCGCGACTTGTCCGCAATGTATGAATGGTATGAACGCGAGTTTTTAACGCCTTCGAGCGGGTTCGGACAAGGCTATATTTAGTTTTAATTAGGCGCTCGGCGTGGTAATTTATAATTGCAGCGTGTTTTGTATGTTTACAGTAAGCCGGCATTTCTCAAGCATCAATTTCGAAACTCACGACTGCCCACAGAAGGCGAGGCTGCGTACGAGGCGAAACACGTCGTTAATGACTTCGGGTAATGGGGATATTTAGAATAGGAGAACCGAGCGTTGGGGGCCCCCAAGAAGTTAGAGGAACCCAAACGCAACACGCGCGTGCGCGACGGGAGGACCTTCGCCAACAGCTCGCAGCCGACTTCGGATGCACGTAATCGGATGTTGGGAACTTTAGGCTTGGCGTCGCAGAAGATATTTCATTGACGTTAGAGTTGCGAGTGACAGACCCTAACAGAACGTTTCACCGCGCTGGGAACTCTGTAAGCGCAGTGATTTCCGTTGAAGCGATCGACGATCTATAGATACCTGCACGGCCTCGGCCGATTCTTGCACGCAAGCATAGCCATCCTTCGGCCGCTCGCCGCACCGTGCGTGAACGGGCCGGCGCTGCCGGGACCGACCCCCGCAGCCGGTAGGCGTAAATCGCGGCAGATATTTGAGCATCGCTTTGAAAACCACAGCTGATGACACTACCTACCAGAATTTTTCATCACACTAACATCCACTTTCACCAATCCGGAACTTCTTTTCCACGACTTGTGTGATTTTAAAAAGCGGCGACAAGTTGTTGCTGCCGCGACCTGCGTCGGTTCGAGCCGCACCCTCGGCCGTGCGGGCAGGCACGGCGGGTGCGTGTGCTTCTGCAAACAGTTAACGCTTCACGATTTCCTGCTTTATACATTTCTTGCAAACAAGGGAAATCTAGAAACTTCACTCGGCGATCGTCGTAGTCCACACTGTTGATCGGGGAAACAAGCCGCTGCTTACGCTTCGGTCGCATGCGTAATACACCACCACGCTCATGGTGTTTACGGATAATCTACCACAGTTGATACGGTTATACGGTCACCATAGTTCGAACTGCGCTTGACGCACTGAGAATTAACTTCAAACGAAGGAAATTAACACGAAAATACTTTTAGAACGCGCTGCCTAAGCGAAGCATCACGCGCTGCAAGCCAACTACGCAGCAAGATAGGAACGGTGATCCTACAAGTGACGTCAAAACGATCGCAGCGCCGGCCTCTCCAGTGGTGGGCCTCGCGGCCAATATAGCGCGAAGAGGAGTGCCCAGTACCATCTACCCCGATAATGGCAATACTTTCAGACGCGCCAACCGAGAGCTTAGGTCACTCTTCCGAGTTTGCGCTTCTCCTGAAATTCAGAACCTCTGCACTAAAGAGACAATAACTTGGAAGTTCAACGTAGAAGCTGCACCATGGTGGGGTAGTTTTTGGGATAGGCTTGTTGGTAGCGTGAAACGAGCATTCCGAACTGTTTTTGGCAGATCTTCAGTGAGTGCAGAACAGTTGAACACCATCCTGTGCGGAATCGAAGCGGTAGTTAAGTCCCACCTTTTTTACTTTTGTGACCAATTCCATCGGTGGGCCTGAAGTTTTGACCACAGCCCACTTTTCCATCGGTGGACGACTGACCGCTCTACCCACCGTTCCACACGACCTCCTGGAACAATGTGTTATCGACAACACAAACAAATGGGATTATCGACAGGCTCTGACGAATGCATTTTGGCAACGACAGGAGAAGGAATACGTGCTTCAGCTTTCATCGTTTCATCATGTCCGCACATAGAATTCTTCACCTCTAAAGATTGGAGACATCATCCTTTCTGAAGGAAGAGGCCAAAGAGGATTGTGGAGAACAGGAGTCACAGAACAGGCACTTCCTGCACGTGAAAATGCAGTTTATGGCTGAAAATTCCGAATTTCGTTTCGACAGTTCTTGACGCGTCCAGTACAAAAGTTGTATCCCCGGGGAATCGTCAACAGCCTAAGGGAGGATGCTGTGGTGGTAGAGGAGGTAGAAGCGGGGCGTGCGCACTATCATTATTAGTAAATAAAGGAGGAGTAAGCGCTTTCCAGTTCTGCTCTACTGTGGCGTCTTCGTTTCGTGCAGTTCTCAACAACTGTTTTTTTTTATTTTTTGGAGTGCTTGCAGAATGTTTAGAATGTAAAAAGTGTTCGTTTTTTCGGAAGGTGTGAATGAAGCTATTGCGTGAGACGTCTGGTCTTTCATAGAACATAGTACACCAAGGCAAGCCTATGCATATAGTGACACTTAATATCAGGGGTCTTGCCGATAGAAGGCTTTAAAACCAGTTGTATCGCCTTGTGTTTGACTAGGATCTGGATATCGTTGCTTTACAATAAACAACGGGTTAAAGGGATCATCAAACGGACCGAATGGTCCGTTTGATCTTCCCTCTAAACCTAGCTCTTGATCTAGCCAAGCCCGTCCAGATAAGGTCTATTTATCTTCTGCTACAGTGTGCATAATATAAAGTGACTCCTGTCTTGTTCAGCGATCCCTGCCTGGTATCGTTAACGCTTGGTAGGATCGCTAAGCGGCGAAATCAATTTTCTTGGGGCTTGTGAAACATGAGTAATAAATTCCTCGAAGACGAAACGTTCGCGGAGGCAGTTGACACATGCGGAAGAAAGATTTTAGGCAGCGAAGGCGACACGAACTTTACATTTAGGTGGGAACTTTGCAAAAAAGAAGTACAAATGAAAGTCCTGGATAGATCGGGCGCAACGCAAAGAAGCTCTGCTACGCAGTAGCCTTGATGTTTGTGTCAAGGAAGAATACAGGTCGCCCAGAACGTTCAAGGATGGCATTCCAACACTGAAGGTGCAGCTTGAGGAATTAGTTAACCCGAAGTATCATGGTACGCTTGTATACGGGCGAGGGCTGAAACTATTCCTGCTTAGTAAAGCGCCGACGCAAAGGGCGCTAAGCTCATAGAGAAGATATGCACATAAACACAAGATAGTGGAAATCGAACATGATAGTGGACTCTGTAACGACCAGGCCAGGATCTAACGTAGCTCCGGGGACTACTATGAGAAGTTGTTCCGTCGTCAGGCTGTTGATGCAGGGCAGTTTAAAAATGAGTTTGTGTGTTGGTTGCCATGCCTGAGCGAACAGAAAACAGCGTGCGATATTACACTTGATGAAGTAAGCAGTGCTATTGACGACTTCAGCTCAGAGAAGACGCAGGGGCCTGATGGACTGAGCACAGCTTTTTATAAAAAGATTAAGAATGATATTAGCCCTGTTCTATGGAACGTCTACGCCGAGTCGTTCCAAACAGGAGTGCTAGCACCTTCCTTTCTTGTGTCACACACAGTGTTTATACCCAAATCAAATAGCGACAATGAACTGAGGCATATCTCTGGATGTCGGCCAATCGGTTTGACAAACGTCGATTGAAAGGTGTAAGCGAAAATATTAGCTAGCCGTATGCAGACTGTAATAAATGAAATTGTGGGACCGTACCAGACGTGCGCAATAAAGGGGAGGTCAATAGTCACAAATGTTCATACGGCCAAAGTGTCTTAATTGTTGTGGCAGTATGCAAGGTACTTTGGCCAAGCTGCATAAAGACCTGGCAAAAACATTTGACCAGGTATCCCGTGAACTTCTTTTAGATATGCTACAGCATGTAAACGTAAGTTCTGTTGTTCGTGAGGGAGTACGCGTGGCGTACTATGGGTGTTCAATAGCATACAAACAAAGCGGACACATTCAAGCTCAGCGAGCCGTGCGTCAGGGTTGTCCATTGTCAACGTTGTTTTTTTGTTTGTACATTGAAGCACTTTCTTTAGGTATCATAAGATGTGAGAGAATCAACGGTTTCTGGTTAGAGCCCTCTGAAGTGCGCGTGTTGGCCTATGCTGACGACTTCGCCTTTTTTTGCGTCGACGGTAGCAGCGTAGCGTTGCTGTAAACATCCTTAAAATGTTTTGTAAATATAGTTCCAGTGGAGACAACTGGAAAAATGCTTGGGGGTCTGTCAGGGAGGCCTGATAATGTACGCCAGGTGTGTTCGGATGCATGTGCTGGCACACGACGCAAGCCAAGTATGTGGGAGTTCCCCTAGAATACTATGAAGATACAGACTCCTATTGGCACGGACAGACTGCTGAACAGCACGAAAAAGCGGAGAAATGGAAAGGCATTGGCCTGTCTATGTTCACAATGGCATCAGTGTGCAACGCCTTTCTTATAAGCAAAATATCTTATGTGCTTCAGGTGCTGCACTGGTCACGTGCTAATGTAAAGGACTTGCCTTGCACCGGGTGTTCGCAGTACTCATCTGGGAATCGGCCTGGGAAAGAAGAAGCCGCATGAACCTCTTTCAGTGGGTGCATCAGGGGCACCGGTCTTTGTCCCATTTGTTTTTGCGGAAAGTCGCCAATCGCTTTTTGTTCTTTCGTGATGTGAACGAGCCTTTCTTGAGCACTGTGTGTCAGCTGAAGTTATCCAAGGCATTACCTGAATTTGGTTTTACGTCTGCACACATTTTCGTCGGAGTAATAAAGGGCTACCTCCGTGAAGTGGTTCGAGCAACCTAGTTTTTGCGTGCACGTTTCGGGTTAGAGTACTTATCAAGCGTTAGGCGAAAAACGCTGTATCGCCATTTGGTTGACATTGTAATACCTGTGCCGTTGTACAAACCAATGTACCGTGCAGGGCTCGGACGGGGCGTGCTGAAACGTGTAAAAAGAATGGCGGTACCGCCATGGGTGAAGCCGTTCTTGTTTAAACTTCACGAAGGTGTAAAAAGGTGGCAGAAAGAGAAAGGTTTGTATGTACCTTCCATGTGCGTTTGAATGCTACCTGTGTAAGAAACTCGAGGCGGTAGTGCGTGTGTTCCTCGAGTGCTGGGATGGGATTTTTTGGGGACGTGCTTCAGCGGACGTTGAAAGAGGACTTCCCTCTGGAGGCACATGGGATCAGGTTCCTATCCATTGTGAGTGACAAGGGGGTACCGTACGACCTCCTGATGGTCCTGTTTCTGGACAGCATTCAGAAGTCACGTATGGCGATACACCATCGTGACGTTTATTCTAAACGCTCGAAAGGGTATTTTGCTGATTCTAGCGCGAATGATGATTGAAGTGTGGAGGGCCTAACCTGACCCTCCAGAGTGGCTGTCCATGATGGATACACTAACGGACCTCAATTCATTTTAGCCTCTTTCTGCTAACAAGGTTTTGGGCTAGCAGTTTTTACGGTTATTGTGTTTCGTTTCGTTGGTTCAATTGTTGTGTCAATAAAGAAAAAAAGGTTTATGGCCCAGTTGCCTGGAGCACTAGAAATGCTGTTTTGCAATTAGCAAGTTCGAATGCCCGAGGCATTTTTTTTAAGTTTATTAGTTTTAGGCCAATCTTTTGTATACCGATTTCACCATTTTTGTGCCGTAACGTTCATTGCTCCACGAGTGAGTTCACAAAACGCGAGCACTGACACTGACGCGCTGGGGAGTTCTCGTTGGCATGGTGTTGCCATAAGCAGCGACTGCCTGCGGGCACAGTCCCGAATCAGGCGGCCCTTGGCCTGGTGCGAAAACATGCCTCTTACGATACAGGCGCGAGTCAGGAAAGCTCCAAAGGTGGGGTAAAAGCGCACCGTATTTGAGCATCTCCAGTAACGCGGGGGGCGTTCATCCACTGCGTACGCCTCGGCTAGTGATTGTTACGGTTCCAAGCCGCGCTTGTAGGCTTATCTGACGCATTTTGCAGCCGACAACCTTTTACAGACGTTGCATTTTACGGTCGACAACATATCGGGAATTCCCAGCCAACGATGACGTCGCATGCCAAGCATGTTGTTTCACATTACCGAAACCGAAAATGGTTTGAATTATAATCTTTGATATATGATGTAATCACAGTACATTTCGTATGGACGCCACTGCTGTTAGTTGGTGCGGCCGCCGCAGACCGCGCATGGTAGTTTTTCTTTCTTCGGTCTTTATAAAATAAATACCGCCTTATCGATCGAATAAATGATGAAAAGTGTGTTTATCAGAGCCAGTCTATGCAGTGCAAGCGAAAAGAGGATACTGACAAGTTCACTAGAGTGTCCCTTTAAGTATACAAACGGCCGTGATTGCCCCGACCACTACCGCTTAGCTGTATTGGACGTTGCTATATTTATGCAGTTGAAATAATCATGCTGTGCAGATAAAATGCAGATCCAAAGGCCACTCCATTTAATAACCGTTCCCGGGTCCATGTCAGGCCAATATAGCAATTTTTTCGGGGAACCTCCCAGTGCTTCCGGAAAATAAATTAAACACAATTTACTGAAAGCAAGCCCGACTAACAAACCACTGAGAGAAATGAAGTTAAAGTACGTGCAAGAAAAGCTCATATTACCTTTCGTGTGCGTCTGCCACAGCATTAAACAATGACGTGATTCTCCTTTACCCTCCTGAGGTGAGCTCGGGGCAACTACGGGGCGAAAGTGCCGTTAAAGTACACCCCTTAATTCTAGAACATCCTTGGATACTCATCCGCAGTTATGAATCGAGGGACGGAAAATAACGTTTCATATTCTAAACACAAAGGAAGAAAACGGAAACTCACCCGTGCGGAAAATAGCCTCAAAGCCCGGATGATAATTTGAGTATCCAGACGAAAATTCCAACCGGAGCTTGTTTGTCTTCGATTTGATCTTGGGAGGAGCAGTGTTGCCGCAGTACGAACCATGATTGTGGTCTCTGCCATCCTCATACTCCGTGTAAATGGTGACCACATCGTAACCGCACGGATTCTGCAACGAAGAGAAAAATGCATGCTTCCTCCGTCCAACGACAACGACGGTTGGAACGCGGCTTCTTCCTTTCGAAAATCAAATGATGAAGTACCAAAGTCACACCCGCTGCAATCAAAGTCAAAGCGTCAACGATCAAAGTACAAACCCCCCGCGACTCAAAGTCCAAGCGTAAACGGTCACAGTGCAAACTGCCTGGGAGTCATAGTCCAAACTTAGACTACAGGAAGCGAAACTATTATAAAAAAGCTCAGCCCACCCCTCTTCCCCATCATTTATCGTCATCATTATCGTCATCATTAGACCACTGTCATCGTTAGGCAGGGGCGATTTGACCTTTGAGGAGAGAATGCGCTTCGCTTAACCCTCGAACATCATTGTCATCAGAGAAAGTTCGCTTCCCTCTAGTTCGTTTCGGGTGGACTACAGAGAGAGGCTGAAACGTTCGCTTTCCCAATCTCGTAGCGAAGCTGTTGGGGCCACTTTTGCCGAATCGTTCGGGACCCCGGTGCGCGATATTTCGTTCACAGATTGGTACGAGCCACCCACTTCCTGCACGCACTCAGCGAGAGCTACTGGCCCGCGTAGAACACTCCTTTTATCTTTTTGAGCAACAGCTAAAACAACTCCTCTTTTCGGCCTGAGTAGCCTAGGGGAGGAATGTCGGGGTTTGAATGCGAACGAATTAGGTTTGAGTCCCAGCAGTACAAATGTTTTTCAATAACCGGTGTTCATTTAAAATAACATGTTCTCATAGGTCAATTCTGTGCATTCTTTTTGTAAATACAGGTGATTCAATATCTTTCAGGTAGGTATAGGGCAAGGCGTGGCATATAAACACGTTTAATTACGCTCTGTATCGCACTGGATGCGCTGGGCTTGCACCTATCTCGAAACGGAATATCGCCCCCGCCGTTCCTCGTCAAGATTGCCTCAAAAATCCTTTCATTGCCATTGGCCCAAGATGTTGGCCAATGGCAATGAACGTTGCTATGGTAGCTTGAAGAACACTGGCTTTTTGGAATCCCATCACGCCCGATTTCCCCGCGTTTCACTAATATGGTGTGCGCACTGAGGAGGCATGAATTTTTTTTTTTCGTCGACATCGATGAGTGTAGTGAACAATTCCGGCTTCCAGATGCAATGAGATTTCCCCTGCCCCGCACTTCATTGAGAAACGGGTAAAGGGACCTCTGTAATCTTTCGCACCAGATATCGATGTTGGCGTAAAAGAAGTTTGCTTCTCCCCAGTACCCTGCTACATTAGGGATGAGTGGGTTACACGGTCTTGTTTCGTTTCAGAGTAGTTTCGATTTCTTTCCCCGTGAAACGGTGTTTGAGGAGCACGTTGAACTACGCCACCTTCAATGATTTGCCCTGTGAAGGGTGTTTCGGCGATGAAATAAAGATGCTCAGCTTCGTTGGACCATCAGTTTGCTAGTTACCAATGTGCACTATTTTTTAAACCGGCGTGTGGTTTCTTTGCTACCATGGAATTTAAAGCAGAAGTTCCCCCAAGAGTACGAATTTAGTTATGATCGTCAGATCGTAGAATGTACAAGAGAACTTTTTATTCACAGCGCTCGCCTCCTCCTCTGAGATGGTATGCGAGTTGCAAATGCAAAATTTGAAGCTCTATTATGGCTGAGGTAAAGCAAATAGAGTAGAACAGCGGTGCAAGGCCGTACCCGTTTTTCAAGTTCAAATGTAGTAAAGTCGAGGACAACGCGGTATGAAGGCGGAGCGATGATCGTCCATTGGCAGTTGCTGTGTGACGGGTAAGGACGAGGAAAATCTGGGCTTGTGATCATCCCACTGGACGTTTCCATGACACCGCCACACGTGCCTGCAAAAAGTTCTTGCTGAAGCCAACGGACACATATTTAAAACACACACCCAAAGTAGATACGAGAGCACGCTGCAGATACGAGAGCACAGGCAACCTAACCGCTTGCGGTTTCAAGTGCTGTCTAATGTTGGCGCGCCACGGTTTGTATTGAGCAGCGAGATCGCGTTGTAGGTTAGTCGCCTTTCGTAATTGTGGTGGCATTAATCGGGTCTAGCGTAGAAAAACGTGCTGTTGGCAGTGATGGAGGTTCATTAATAAAAGAGCTAAAGGTGAAGCGAGAACTGAAGGCTAGCTTGACAAGAGAAGGCGTATCTATCCCGTACATTCAATACGTTTATTTAGATAGTTTTGCATTTATACCGCCCCACCTATGGACCTGTGCAGTACAGGTAACAAACGTGGCGCTACACAGAAGCAAGAATTTACACAATAAAAAGTCATCTCCGCCGCATGCGATGCAGCGAGGAATTGGTGATGCACCGTCAGCGATTTATTTTTGTGGGAGAAGCTTCTACCACTGCGACGTTTAATCTTAGGGTCTGACCAAATTATTTACCTTATCTGGCACATGCAAGCTAAACAATGGACTGACAGGTGTGGACACACCTGATTTTTAAAAGAAAGTTCGTGGGCGCCTAATGGGCGAGTTGATACCTGTCAGCACTAACCAACGCACTCTTCCCACAGGTTAGCGTTACATAGTGGAGGACGAAGCCAACTTAAAAACAATATAAAATATTTCGGCTCTTTTGTTTCCACAACCTAGCCACATTTTTTTACCGTGCGTTAAGATGGGCCAGCACAAACAAGCCAGCTGATCTGCAGCCGAAAACACCATGTCTCCTTTGTATTTCCTTGCAAACATCTGAGTGTGTGCGACGTCTTCTGCACCTGACAAGCCACCTCCGGTTCAGCAAGCTCAACCTCGTGTCCTCGGTTTGCTTCCTCTCTTTAAACTATTTTAAACAGTATTTTAACAATATTTAAAATGATTTTTAACGATTATTAAACATCTTTAACCAAGAAACTGTCCCGGAGTGCACAAGCGACAATTTGAAGCCTGTTGCTTGCAGCCTAGACATTTGATCTTCAAAATATAGTTTGGTAGCACGAGCAGAATGTTTCGTTACGGTGGACTGAGCACATTTAGCGACAATAGGTCTCTTCACCTTCTTAGCATGGACAGCGTCGAATGTTAGCTGGGTAACAAGCCTTTTAACAGCGGAGCTGTCTAATCTTGAGCACTGTCCGTGCGGATCAGAAAACTATCATCATCGGCAAAGTGGAGAGGAGGAGAATCCTAGCCAAGAAGCGTGAGGAAAAAGGGCGAGGAGGCATGGAGCCCACGAGCTGTTGGTGGGAGTGCGCTCCTGAAGAAGAAAAATGTGGTTCGGGAGGTCACGCAAATCGATCTTGGCACCTTTACGCCGTGAGAGAGGCAACCTAACCACTGGACAATCGAAAAAGGCCCGAAGGGTACAGGTTTAGCCGCGGCGGGAAACAATAACATGTGCAGCGAATTGGAAATCAAAGAACGCTTCCCGTGGGCCAAATCGAACCTGGGTCCCTGATGTTATGAAAACTGCGTCTATCCTCTTACGCTATCATTAGAATTCAGGTGCTGAGCATTTCCTTTGGGTTCGTAGTGCGGGCGTTAGCTGTGAACTTTGGTTGTTCTGAAGTGGACTTTGGCTTAGGTCTTTGGCAGTTTGGATTTTGGACTTTAGGAAGGGGGTTGTAGCCTTTTATTCAACTCAATCTGCATAGAGAAATCTTCGGGATTTAACCTTCTTTCTCTTAAGAAAGGCGCAGACATAAGAAAAGCCAAGTTAAAGTAGGTGAAGACTACCAGCTCCGCTGTTTCCTAAAATGGCAATGGATACCTGGCCACTGTGGGGTTATTGGAAATCAAAAAGCCGGTGAAGCGGCCCGTATGGGCCTTAACTACCGGAAATACCGCAAAGTGTACTTCACAAAAACAGACGCTTCTACCATGGCCCATCGCTTTGCAGTAACTGAAAGAAACCGGCTATGGCGCAACGAACCGAATAACGAAGTATTTTGCACGCGATTGACCCTGAATTGACCTCTAGACTTCCAAGACAGCTCCCTCGTAGGCTGGAGACATTATATCATCGCCTACGACTGAACTCGGCCTACTGCAACAGTTACCTTTTTCGCCTCGGACCGACGACCAACCCGTACTGCGGTAACTGTTCTTCCGTAGAAACCGTTGAACATATTTTATTTGAATGTGTGGCCTACTTGCCACCAAGATCCCATTTTTTTTATATTGAACGCATAGATCAAGGGCCGGTAACTTTGAAGACCATCCTAGGACCATGGACTTGCTCCTCGAAGCAGCGTCAGGCTCTAAAAAGTTTGTTTTCATATTTGGAGGACATCGGTCACATTTCAAAATTGTGAATTCTGTGACACAATCTACAAAATATTCCGTGAAGCCCGTCAAGCCACGCCAGTGTTTTTTGTTTGTTTTTGTTTTTTTTTTTCTGCGCACCTCTTTCTAGGGCCTGTTTTCCCTACATCCCCGACCCCTAGCCGAGAAGCATGGAGGCGATTCCAAACGCCGGCAAAACTCTCTGCTTTTTTCAATAAAGAGCCTTCTCTCTATCTCTCAGTCTTCGCATTTAAATGGCGGATTTTTTTGTGTGTAGACGTGTACAGTAATTCCGGCATACGTGATGATGGAAGATGATTAGTGTAAGGTTAAAAACTGTAGAATGCTTTGCCAAGAAGTGCGTCGCACGGAAATGGAGCCAGTCCCCATTCTTTTGCTTTTGCGCTCGTCCTGAGGTTCCTCCTCGCCTTTGGATATTTGCATTAATAAACAAGACATATTCAAAATTTGTACTGCATAAGGGACCTAGCTTAAGGATAATTTCAATTGCCTGACGTGACATCGGCAACAGGCTGTTGTGGGCTGGGTCTCGCTTCTCGTAAACTTCGTTCCGCTAGCGGCACCCGCGCAGCCTTGACATACAACCCGCCGAAGACAGACGTTTTATTTGGTGCTCAAGAACTGCGCCCATTAGGTGCCAGCAAGAATTTCTTAGAGCGTTCTTGAAGGACAACCTGACGATGGCCTGCTTTACCAGCTTTGAATGGGCTGACGTATGCGGTGAAAACAGCCTAAAGGAGTAGTGACACCAAATTTTGATGCCTAAATAATGATATAATTGGCTTCATTAGTTTGTACAGATGCCTCACAGAAATTTTTGCAGCGATCCGAGGCCGGAATCACATCTAAAATCGATTTTGATTGACGCGGCCACGAGCTGCCACAAATCGGCAGCCCTAGCGAAATCGCTTTCGGCGTGATGAAACATCGGCTGGCGTGTCTGGCCGGTTCAGGGTGACGTCATATAGTCGTTTTCGGAACCGGAAACGATATCATGCGCTGCTGTTGTCGGTGGTATTCGTTTGGGCAGGAGACGTACTGGTGTAGCTGTGTGAGCAATGCTTGTAAACTTTGCGCACTTTGCGTGTTCGACGTCTTTGCTCTTCAGTTCGTGGCCGGCGCATGGTGTTCCCTTGCACTGGTGCCGAAAACTGCGCGGTGGCGGCACCGCGCTGACGCGCGTCGCCGAGCTCGCCTAAGTTGTGCTATGGCAAGCTCGCGGAATGCGAAGTACTGCTCGTGGAAGCCTGTCCGAGCAAATCGACGACGACGCCAAGATGCATTATTTTCCACGCGACGACATGCAACGCTAAAAGTGGACTCAGTTCGTGCGCGGCGGCGGCCGCAAGAACTGTCGCCCAAGCCAGCGGGCTCGGCGTTGCTCGAGTCAGCTTGGGTGTTGGGAACTTGAGGCTTAGTATCGTGGCGAATATTTTATCGCCGGTATCCGTACAACTGCGAATGACCATCCCTTACACAACTTTTCACCACACTACCATCCCCTTTTTCGCATACTGAGCTTTATTTTGGCGATAATTGCCGTTTCAGCGATCGGTGACCAAGACATCTGCCGTGGCCTGTTTTGATTCCAGCGAGCAGGTGGCGCCATCTTTCGGCCGCTTGCCGCACCGCGGTGCCGGCAGTGCTGGGTCGGAGCACCGAACCTCCGCTGTCGGTCAGCGTAGGCTTACCATCGCGGCAAATATCTGAACGCCGCTTTTAAATTCAGCGCTGATAACAACCCCTAGCACAATTTTTCACCACACTAACATCTACCTTCTCGCATGTGGAGCTTCTTTTTCGCGATCAGATTGATTATAAGAGTGGCGACAAGCTGTTGCTATCACGGTCTGCGCCGGTTCGAGCCGCAGTGATATTAAAAAAACGGACGACAGCGAAGACATCGCCGGCCTAATCGCCTGGCCAAATAAAGTTGCTCTGTCTGTCGGCTGGCAGCGACTCATCCGAGTCTGACGATTTAGACGACATGTCGACTGCTCGGGCGAGTGCGGACCATGTGCAATCGTAGCGGACGATGCGGCGAGCGTCCCTGACGTCACGGGTGAGACCGTGACATCAGACTGGCCCGCTTGCAGGCTGGCCTTCGAACGGCCATTTTCCCGCGCGCGACCGAATTTGAAACTGGTTGCAATAAACGTGCTATAATTAATTCTGTGTTGGCGGCTGACGGCTTTCGGTTTGATTTTCGTAATTACTGGGCCAATAGGCATTCGTTACAGCATAAAAACTGAAAGCGAGAAATTTCGTGTCAGTACTCCTTATGGCTCGCGGCTCATAGGACCAACAGGTGTGGCTATCACTGAAGCTGAGGCGCAGATCAAGAAAGTGTATCGACCCTTGATTTTGATTGATTGTGGGGTTTAACGAGCCGACGCAACGCAGGTGATGAGGCGCGCTGTAGTGGAGGGCTCCGGATCAATTTTGACCCCCTGGGGATCTTTAACGTGCGCCGAAATCTCGTACACACGGGCGTTTTTGCTTTTCGCCTCCATCAGAAAAGCGGCCGCCACGGCCAGAAATCTAACCCGCGACTTCGTGCTCAGCAGCGCAACGCCTTAGCCACTGAGCCACCGCGGCAGGTGGATCGACCCTTCCACCGGCGACTCATTAGTAACTTGGTGGGGGACGGGATTCAGCACTGTTCTAACATGGAAAAGGCTTTCGTCGCTTCCAGAACGAAGAAGTGGGAGGGCGGTCAATAAAAATTTAAAAATTCATCAACGTATCTAAAAACTTCAAGAAGAGTACTGACATGCAGTCCATTTAAATTTTAATGGTCTAAAGTAGCTAAAACGGGTCATTAAGGATGGGAGCGATGCAGGAACCGATACAGACGCCACTTTTCTGCAAATAGCATTTGCTGTACGACATAATGACAGTAGAATTAAGGTGAAACGGTGAAAGCTCTCAAAACTAACTGCGCGACCTACCCACCTCATTCTGAAAGCGAAGAACACCGAACGCGTCAATACGTTGCTCGATAAAGGACTACGTTTTCATGCAGCAAGAAATAATAACGGCCCGGTTACGTGAGCGCAACAAAAACGTTAAACGTGCACCGTTTTTTTTTTTTTGCTATACATTGTTTAAAATGAGGTTGTAAACCTATCTTTAACCGGTACACCATTTTGCCCCTGGGCAGGACGCAGCTATTTACGCGAAATTACGGAAGCCGATGAGATTTTAATACTGGGAGTCAGGCGGACTGCGTCAGTCCGCCTGACTGGCGCTCACCGAGAAGGAATTAACCTACTTGGCCGCGGCAGCACTGGGCGTTCATTCCTTTTCATGCACACGTATGCGCGGTCGGTCCTTATTATGTATGTAATTTTCACACCGTGACAAAAAATTTAATTGATCGTTTGCGCTGTGGGTGTCTGTCCTCACTGTGTCCGTGTCCCCTTTTCTTTGCGAATTTTTTTTGAAGTAATCGAGTACCAATAGGCCCAGAATGCTACCCTTATTTATAGAATGCGTTTCTTTTAACCTGGCCGTGAGACGGGATGGTGGCTTGTACGTTAGAAAGGGTAAATCCACCCTTATCTCCACGCCTACCGTTTTGCCCGTCTCCTTAATATGTGCCCTAGTCAATAGGCAGAATTACTGCTTGCGGAACGTAATATTTCGGTTAGAATCCACTTTGCATCAGTTTTTAAACGATGAACCCTCGTAAAAAAATGAAATTAAGGGCTTGCCAGAATGAACCCCACCGTCTATTTAAAACGGGAGCACTGCTGATTAAGCTCCGCAACGCCGACGCCTGTAAGATGCTCAGGCAAATGCAAGTGCTTGAGGCGGAGCTTAGGCAGAAATTGGGAATTCATGTGGGCGAACTAAACTTGTTCAACGAAGTCGTCGTAAAACTGTGCCCTTTATATTTAAAATTAGGCAGTACTAATAATCGCGGTATGAATTCATTGCATGGTGAGATTCTCGCACAGTTTTGTGAAAGTAGAGCAGAAGCGTAGAGACATGATAACCAAGAAGACAGCCCAAAGAAAATTGAAGCTAACGACGACGCTCCCCTTGCATACTGAGAAAGTTTTGGCGGGAGAATGAAGTAAAAAATGATAATGGCATTAAACGAAATGGAATTACGGCATCTATGAGAGAAATTAAAGGTCTAATTGAGCAGTAGAGGTAAAAAATGGTATAGTACGCTGTTTGATTGCATTTGAGGACTGTTGAACTTGTGCTTGGAATTCACAACGCTTAAATCTGCTACAAAAAAAAACTCTAGTTCACTATGAACCAGTGAATGCTGTAGATAAAAAAAAAATAACTCGGTCGCGTACCTGCTCATTTCACTACAACTGCCGTCGAAAGGCGATATTACTCCGCCCCTGTCATGTATAAATGCCTCTCTTGTATCCCACGCCCACCTTTCACGCTCTTCCCTCTCCCGTTTCGCTTCTCCCGCGATAAACACGGAGGAGATTCGCTAAAATCAATTTAGTTATCGCGAGTTCCACTGCTCGCGCGCCATGCGATTACACTTATTGTCACTGTAGAAGTTGGAACGCCGTCACGAGGTCTAAACTCTTCGCATGCTGTGCTTGCATTTTAGGGGTCAAAATATTAACGCGAAGCTTCCTTCATCTCACTGATGGCAGTGTCGTAACCAAAACTCACTGCAGAAAAGTGAGCTTTACACAGTGGGAAGGCACAGGATGATGATGAGGTTGATGATGATGGCACCAAAGAGCACTTCTCATTGTCAGAATCGAACCTGCGTCCCTGGCGCTATGAAGGCAACGTCTACCCCATTGCGCCGTTCCGACACGATCGACGACGGGTTGGTAGGGCGGGGGCGCTCATTTTTCTTGGGAGGGATTCGGTTGCTTGTTGTCTGAGTTTAGACGTGACTCGCAGGTAGTTTGCACTTTTATACTTGACGCTTGGACTTCGAATGCAGAGGCCTTGACATGGGCAATTTGCCATTCCATTTTCGAACAGAAGAAAGATTTGAGTTTCAACCATCGTCGTCGTTAGAGGGAGTGGCTTCTCATTTTTTTGAACGCGCATTCTTTTATTTGCTATCGCAAAAACCAATCAGACACGTATTTTTAATAACACCAAAAACTGCAAATACCATTCATGTATAGGTGTTTTGCTTAAATACGCCTAATATTTTTTGTTGTTTAACACTAAAGGCAAGTTTGAAGTGTGTTTTCAGGAGACTGTGTGTTTTCAAGTGACTTAGAAACGTTTTCTTTATGTGGAGTTCTTCTTCAAGATTTCATTTTACCTTTTGGCCGGGAGGGCGGGGGGTGATGAATCGAGCGACAAATAGACAGACATACGGACAAACAGGCCAAATTTGCGCGTTTCGTTAACCCAAGAAAGACTACTGTATTTAAGAAAAGACTATACCCCAGCCCGCAGGCTTTCAACACAGCGTAGCACCTACAACAAATCCTGACCCCTTCCTTTCCTTAGAGCAGTGGGAGGGCGAGCTGACCAGCTGCCTAGCAGAGACAGCGGTCCAAATTGTGTTCGGTGGAATACAGGCTGCCATGCGCCGCAGCTTTCGGTACTATGAAGGCCACACACCTCATATTGATTGATTGATTGATTGTAGGGTTTAACGCGCCGACGCAACGCAGGCGATGAGGCGCCCCGTAGAGGAGGGCTCCGGATTAATTTTGACCACCTGGGGATCTTTAACGTGCGCCGAAATCTCGAACACACGGGCGTTTTTGCTTTTCGCCTCCATCAGAAAAGCGGCCGCCGCGGCCGGGAATCGAACCCGCGACCTCGTGCTCAGCAGCGCAACGCCTTAGGCACTGAGCCACCGCGGCGGGTACACCTCATATTCCGCTTCACCGCTTGAATGTACTTTTACCGATAACATGTTCATGATTGAAATTTGGGATGGGAAGGGAAATATAAACGTAATTTTCAAAGCCAACTGTGAGCGGATTGCACCATAAGATTGTATGTATAAAATTGAGACGGAAAACTCACAATCCCTAATTTTAATTATCTCTTCAACGCACAAAATTCTACCCTGACAAGGAATGATGGTTTCGGGGAGGGAAATATAAATTATAAAGTCGAAAATGGAGGCACAAAACAACTACTTTGTACTGAACAGTGCCTTTTGGGGCAGTGAGAATGGAGAGAGAGAGAGAGAGAGAGAGAGAGAGAGAGAGAGAGAGAGAGAGAGAGAGAGAGAGAGAGAGAGAGAGAGAGAGAGAGAGAGAGAGAGAGAGAGAGAGAGAGAGAGAGAGAGAGAGAGAGAGTCTGTAGTCACCGCTGAAAAGCGAGGAACCCGCCTGGCAGTAAGTAATTGGGGGAGGTGAAGCCCAAGGTGAAGTGTACAATTGAATGTACCGGGCTTCAATTTTAAAAGCAGAAAAAAAGGTATTTTCAGATATCATAAAAGAATATTGTTTTTTGCTGGAATTCAAATGAAATAAAAAAACCACAAGAAAAGAAGATAAACCCAGAAAAACTGTGTTGAGATTTGCTCTTGTTAAAATAAATACAACCCGTTCGAAATCGACGGGCACAGTCGACTGGTGTAATGCTATACCATATATTTACTTTCGGCAAGGGGTGTATCTTTGTCGGACACAAATTTGGGAAAGAAAAAAATGGAAGAAAGGGGTAACACTCCATACACCTTAATTAAACACCCCACGTTAGTCTGTCTTCTTCTTTGCATTGATGGGGCGGAAACGTGATTAGTAGAATGATTCGTCCAATGTATAGGCACAAACAAGTGCTATGCCGAGCCTACTAACGCGGTTGTTTGGCGAATGCGGTGTCTTGAGATTAGCGTCGTCTACTACCCACTTTTCCATTCACGGCTGCTGCCTTCGCCCACTCTAGCCATTTTTATTTCTGAGTTCGAAACTTGGTAACGTGCACAGGGATATTATGGGTTACGTGTTGTTGAACCTTAGTGCTGTCCGTAAAAATATGTCGTGTTAAAGGCATTTCGCCCTTGGCTGTACTATTCCTGTCTATACGCAAGCCAAATACGAGAAAATTGCGTTTTATATCCGCCTTCATTACGCTGCACAATGTTTATAATGCAATTCCTGTAACGTTTTCGTCTCTAAGTTCTGACCAACGCCGCCTATATAAACAGTGCCTAACGCGTGAGCGAAAAATGGCCAAACAGCCACTCTCCTGTTGCTCTCTCCTACCCTTCCCCGCTCCGTAGCCTTCCAGCGTCTTTCGTGTCCGCCAGCCAGCGCCGCTTCTCGGAAACTATGCAAAATAGTGGAAAAGTTTGTTTAGCGTTCCCCGGGCGCGCTCCTACGCCTTCTTGTTTTTCACCATGCCTGTCTGTCTTGGTCTGTCACTGATAAACTTCCTTGTCACGAAGCAAAATCCCTTGCGCTGCCGCAGGCTGATGCCGGCTTTGCGCGCTTATCTACTCGGATCACAGGCCCTGAAATTTTCTGGGTGGGGCATCCCCCCTCTATCTCCTCCGCATTGAGGTATTGTTTTTACACCCCCCTGTTCGCACTCCGCATCGGTACGCACTTCTAAAATTGAGGACTGTACTGTAGAAAGCGCCCGGACAGCGTGGCAGGGATCGCAGCTGCTTATCCTTTTTGTTTCCTATAATTTTCTGAAGTTTAAAAGCACGTGGTATTATTGGAAAGTAATCGTAGAAGTGAGCGCCTAACAAAAAAACACGTGCACGCAATTTTTTTCTTCTCTAAATACTCCCAGAAAGAAAAATATACACTAAAATAATGCTGCCCCATCCGAAAATATCGTTTTCTGTTAGCTATATGTCTAACCCCGACAATCATATGTTCTTAGACTATTTCAGTCCGCCTCCGTCTTTATCTTTGGAAAAATGCGCAGTATGAAGCGAGCGACACGTTGAACGAGATCCCCAGTGCGCCACAGAACTAGCGCCCCGTCACGGCTAAGATGTAAGCGAAACGGCCCTTGAAGCCACAACAGGCAAGCTGACAGACACACGTCGTAGAAGTGGTGCAGCGTTCGCGACTTCGCGAGCAGTGACGTAAGGGGAGATGTCCGCCGGCACGCGCCACATAGCGGATCAGTGCCTGAACTAAGCGTCCCTACCCTTCCCATTGAAAAGCGCGCGACGCGTCAGGCAATGTTAATACAGGCGGCGTTGTTCTGACAGAGATTGGATCAAAGTCGAGGCATTTGAGCCCCGTTAGACCAAGAAAGAAGGAAGTAGGTATAGGGATGCCTTAAATAATAAACAGAAGTCAGCCTGGCATCGAGCTTGGCTTGCTACTCCATATGAATATGAGATTGGCGAAAACGAGCGAAGGAAGCTAAGACACAGGAACCAGCTGCAATAAAGCGGGATAACGCGGGTAGGCGGGGGTGATGGCGGGGTTTCTAGTGTCGTTAAACCGCTCCACTGCTCCCGTCCTTACCTCCGGGAGTGTAAAAGAGTGTCATCGCTTGCTTACCCCAAAGTGAGCCGTTTGCATGTATGTTCCATTCCATATACCACGAAACAAGACATGTTCAGAGTTGAAAAATCAGACCGATAAAGGTGACTTCTAATGCAGACTTACTCCGTCTCTGCCGGCGGAGGCGGCTAGTGCCATAGAGCGTCTCACTGCCGGAAATAGCGCTGGGAACATCGGGATTCCAGGACTTGCGGTGTTCATAGCCGACACAAGCTTCAGGTGCGTTGAAGATCGAAGTGACATGTAAAAAAGAACAAAACACATTGTAGTTCTCCGGCATGATTTGATGAATAAATGCTCAAAGCATGAATAAAGCAGCAGAAGCATCACGTGCTCCATGAGGTGAAAAACCAAGGTTTGTGAGCAATGAATGGCCCCAAAATTCACGCGCTCTCCACTGAAAAAAAAACCAAACTGTGGCAAGAACAGCAATCCAACTCAGGGAAGCGAAGCAAGAGGCAAATGCCTCAACTGCTGCTTTGCACCTACGCCTATGAAGGAAGCTTTCAGGGCATACTCGTCACCTGCCATTCATTGAATATGAAAACGCTGCGACTGTCCCTGTCGATACTTTACTGATACATCACGTGGGTCATGCTGATTGTATGAAGTTGCATAACACATATTTGCAGCGTATTAGTTGAGTGTTCTAAATGGTCTTCGGTCTGCAGATATTTCATGATCATGACAGCTGTCGTAGTTGGCAGGAACAAGAAGTGAACCCAGGGGCGCACGCCATTGGGCAGGCGTCTTAGCTACTGCTGAAAACCTGCGCCACGCGTAACACGGCTCTTGAGGTATACACAAGTCGGCGTACGTAGTTCGAATTCGAAATCATTATAGCTTTCCTTAGCGATACTTCTTTGCTACGTGGCAGGTGTATCATGGTGGTTGCATGTAGCCAGAGGCTTTGGAAGGTAGGATGGTCAGGGAGAGCTCGAGCCCCCTGTTGTCGATTGGAAGCGGCTAAGCCCACCTGGTCTTGCACAATTAGACAAGTCATGGGTTCAAAACAAAAATAAGTAACTGGCTGGAGCGGTCCAAAGCGCGAGGCTCCGGACGACCAAATTGCACTGAGAGCCCGTCAATCCGAACTTAAATAATTCCAATGTATGGGTAATTCCAACTCTACGGTTTAACCCCGCCTAGCTCCCGTAAAAGCCTATGTATAAAAAATGGCCGCGTAGCTGCTCCTTTCGTTGCAAATGTCGTAAAAGGACGATAGTCCTTGTAGACATTTGCCAAGGAAATGCCCCCTTTTGCTTTCCGGCTCACCTCTCATTCTGTTCCTGTACCGTGGCGCTCATCCAAAGGTAAACACACCAAGGGTTTGCTTAAGGCGATTTGAATTTACCGCGTTCCACTGCTAAAGGCCGGGTTCCTCGATGCCAGCGCTGCAGTACGGCGGTGACGCGCGTGAATCGAGGCGGCCGACTTCAAAGTTTATAGAACGGCGTGGCCGTGCTCCACGTGCGTTCCAAGCAGAACATGGAACCTAGCTAGTGGAACAACCGATTTAGCCCTAGCCAATCCTCCCTTGTGGGTGCGTGTAATTTAAAATCTTTGAGGATAACATCATTATCAGTTTTCGTTGCTGTTGTCGCGTGATTTTTCCTATGCCGCCTGGAAGTGGGGAGGGCAGCAGCAGGCGGCGGTTTTCTGCAGTAGATGTAGAATATTATTTGCTATCGAAAAACCAAGCATCAATGAATTTTTTTAATAAAAGAACACTGTAAATATCCCTTGTGACTTATTTCCTCTCTTATAGTTGCATAATGTCTTGTTTTTGTTCAACAAAGTTGACGAGTATGAACATATAAACGGGGCTTAGACGTTTACCTTTGGCTGTGAGTATATAAGACTATTGCGCAATATCTACTTTGCTTTGGCCGGGCGGCTGAATCGAGTAACAGAGTTTCGAACAAAAGGGTTATTATTCATGCCAGTTTTCCAGACCTGTGTCCTTAGGGATTTTCGTTGTACCAATTGATTTTGGTGTTAAAATTGTGTGCTAGTGCGGTACAGTACCCGTTGTGACATAAAACCAAATTGTGTGTTAGTGCGCTACAGTACCCGTTGTGACATAAAACCAACCCTGTTTTGTATATTGGTGCATTTCGGAAGCGTATGTTTTTGTATCATTGTTTACCTCGCATGTTAATCCTTTGGTTGTAAGCAACTCTAAATTGTTTCTATGTTAATCTTTTGTCTACAGTCAACTTGAAGCTGTTTATGTGTTTCTGTCGTCTTCTGAACGTAGGGGAAAACGAAGAAAGATGGTAAAATTGGGTTCAGCCAATTTAAACCCGCATGACGGACGCTTTAGAAGACGTCATCTTTACGGACTACTTCGGTGAGAACGCGAGTGCAGTGTTTCGTGGTGGGCTGACAGGTCATGACATCATTGCTGAGGTCAGAAACGCAAAACCTGTCGCTCCCAGTGACGTCAAAGACGACGAGGACGCAACACAACTCCGGCCGTGCGCTCGCATGCAGGGGTCGGATGGAATACCGGCCGTCTCTTGTTTAGTTTTGAAAAAAAAAAAAAAAAAAAACGGTGGAAAGGAGGCCTTCCGCCCTATACGCTACTTGGAGCAAAAAGCGCTTTCCATCGCCTCTTAGGGCAAGAGGCAGGCGGTAATGACGGAGTTCTTCTGGGAATACACTACTGACATGTCCTACTGCTTCCCTATCGCCGTGTACTGTAGTTACTCTTCACTTTGATTTGTTCGAACTTTGGTTATTCGAACTGAGACGGCAGCCCCTTGTGGTTCAAATTAATGAGCTTTTATTGTGTATATTGCCAGCGGAGAGTCAAAATAAATTGTTTAATTCCACATTTAATTCACAAAGACAGGGCTGACCACTACGAAAAGTCTATATTAATATCAGACGTCAAAAGAAAACACAGCCTGGTTTCCAAAAGCACATATTTATCACCGCCGCATAGAGATGTGCACGTGCTCGGGCCTACCAAAAAGCCCGTGCCTGTCGCGGCCCAGTGGCCGTTATCGGGTCGCCTGACTAACTTCTCGTCCGAGCCGAATTAATAATGCTTCGGTCGGGACGGGCCGTTTTGAGAGCCCGATTTAGGCCCTTCGAAGCGAAGCGATACTTTTGTTTCTGTAATAGCAGAGAACCTACACGTTGCCGACGCGGCCTAAATATGGACCAGTTTCTTTCTTTTCTTTTTACATTGCATGGTGCTTGCCCCTAAGCCTTGAGACAAATATTGGTGTTTAGCAGGCTTGTAACTCTACAACATGTCTAGAAAGAGAAATGATATTTGAGGCACCTTCTACTGCATCTCCTCAGACGATCTGAACAAAATATGGGACTGAGCTACAAAGCCCCTCAGGAAGTATAATGAACGTCAACTCAGCGCGACGTCTTTCCATCTCTCAGGTAGCGCGAAATATGTTCCAAGGACCTTAAACCTAGAACCCTTAATAAACTTCTTCACAAGAATTGGTAAACACCTCCTGAACGTAGTACGCCAGCCCACACATTTCAGCAAAACCGTTTTTAAATATTTTCGGTACATGGTTCATTTTATTGATTATTTCCGCCGACAAGTTGTACATATTTCCGGTATATATTTAGCCTAGTCATCATAGATTATGATTGTTTTTCTTAGCGAAAAAACACTTCGTTGCCGTAATATTCGTTATATATATGGGCCGGCCCAAGGGGCTGGTTCGGGCCGAACCATGACGCGCCGGACCGGGCCTACTGTGATATGCACCAGGCCCGGCCCTGGCCCAAATCAGAGGCCCGTGCACCCCTCTACCCGCCATTACTATCATCGTCGTCGTCTTCGTCGGTGTCGTCGTGTCGTCGTCATTCACTTCGTTGAAACACTTCTGAAGCCTCTGCGCGAAACGACCATAATACACATTCGTGTCTTCCGGTTGTAGCACGCGCCCACCGCGGGCCATCCTATTGTTCCAAAATGACTGTGCCGATTCACCCGCATGTCACTTGCCACGCGGGTAAATTATCCCTCTCCCTTCCCCTGCGTGCTCCTGTACACGTGCCAGAAGCACCGTTGAAGCTGCTGGCCCCCCTCCCCACGGGACCTCCTGCGTGGGCGCGGCGTTTGAGAATTTATTTGGAAGTGGAGGGCTGCCTGTGAAGGGTAAGGAGGGCTATTGCAACGTTCTTTTTTTGTTTGTTTTGTTTGGAGTTCAGGGACTCTGCTTCGATGGTGAATTCCATTGAGAGAACAGGAGCAGTGGCGTCGTGCAGCGAGGAGTAGGAGCCAGAACACTTGGGAGCACTCGGGAGCAGGGCCACTCCACCTGCCAGTGGAATACGGCCCGCACACGGAGTGAAGGTGGCAGAGTGCAAAATGACGAGGCGAGCTCGGAACCTTTCAGAGATCTCACCACGCTCGCGAGCTGAACGACCCACCTCCTCGGCTGAGTAGCTTGACACCGTCTTTCTAACAAAATTCCTCAACCTTCGGCCTTTGTTCCGGCATCCAAACCAGGTGGTTACACGCTGCTGCACACACTTAGTCGTCATCATCACTGCTGCTGCTGCTGCTGCTTGAACTTGACTCGTGCGTTGAGCTCCAGCAGCTCTCGCTGCTGTCGTTCTCTAAATAGTCGAGCACTTCGGCAAGGTCACGA